>VMDO01004948.1:99534-118263 GCA_007922755.1 Pedetes capensis | reverse complement strand
GTCACTATATATATATATATATATATATATATATATATATATATATATATGTTTAAGGCCCTTGTTGCAGTCACTGTACTTCTTCTCATTTTGAGTTGTGCCACATCTGCAAAAGGAGGTCCCAGGGGCTTTATTCCATTCCTGTCATTGAGGTCCACTCTACTTTGAGGAGACAACTATTGTCCAGTTGTTTCTTGAATGCCTTCCAGCTTGGGGGGGCTCATTTTTGGCACTGTATTTGACAGTGCTTCTCTGCTACTCATTGGGTTTTCAAGGGCTAATTGCTTTGGGAGTGGGCAGCTTGGTAGAGATATAGACATTAGGAAATTGAGGGAGGCTATGAAGGGAGAAGGACATGATAATCCAATCCCAAAACAAACCCAAAACAATCAACCATTGAAAACCCTATGAGGGTCACTATGAGTTGGACCCAACAACATCATCAACAACAAAGGGAGTAATTATGATGATGGTGTAGACTCTGTACAATGAGGGAATTGGGAACATGAAGAGAATTATCATCCATGGACAAATGGTAGGGTCAGTGAGATGGAGATATGTACTAGAATGGAAATATTATATATAAGGAGATGTAAAAATAAAAGCCAGTTTTCACAGAGTGTTATTCTGGAGATCTCTTTTTAGGATGTAAGGCAAATACTGGCAATGACAAACCCTATGAAGTGATGAAGGACATAGGAGACTGAGGGAAACAAATATTGTTGGAGGTGAGAAGTCGTGGCACAGAGATGCAGGGCAGTGAATGGATCACCTATGTGGAAGACAAGGCCACTGAGAATAGCAGAATGTTACAGTGGTGGAAAGAAAGATGGTGAGCTAAGTTTGAAATCTGTGAGGATGAGTTGGAATAGCTGTAAGGGTGATGTGACTGATATGGGGAAGAACTGTCGATGGAAAACTGCTGTCAAATTCACAGAATGCTGTGAGGGAATAGGCAGAAATTATTTGGGTGCAACAACCTAAGAAGAAATGTAACAGTAAACTATAAAAAGGAGGAAATGTGTTTTCTTCTCTTTGTTTTTTGCAATAAGATTCAGTTTATTTTTTATGAATATTCCAGTGATTCTTTTGAGTACTCATTTGTTCCAAGCAATAACAAAAGTAATGTTAATAAAGAAAAATCTGATATTAATAGAGTGATCACAAAAATAGAGCAGAAATGATTAGTAAAATGAAAAATAGATTCTTCTGTATGAACTTTCAAAATCAATCACTGCTAAGAAAAAATAAGGAAAAAAGAAAAAAGTACAATAGGAATGAGAAATCAAATATACTCATAGTATAGAATAGAGGAAATGAGTGATAAGAATTTATTAGACATCATTTTCTGGCAATAATTTTAAAAAGTCTAGTGGAAATGCATAATATTAAATGGATAATATCCTAACAAAATACCAAAGAAAATTGAACCACAAAGTATATAGACAACCCAGATTATTATGTAAATGTGTGTAAAATAAAGCTATACCATTAAAAAGGCAATAGACTCAAGTAGTTTTATAGCATATTTTTTACAGCCTTTAAACAAGAGTCAGTTTCTAAATTGCTTAAATTATGCCAATTACAGAAAAAGAGAGAACCTTCACCATTTCTCCTGAATGCCAAAACTTAATATAGTCTGAGAAGAGAAAACTATGAGCAAATTGCACTTCTGAATAAAGATGAAAAAAATTCTAAGTAAGATATTAGTGGGAACTGTATTTTGAGTGAGAAGAATACAACTTATTCTTTCCTTAACGTGGTGCTAGGCTTTCTCCTGCCCCTTGAGTAATATGATGCAAGTTCCATGACTTTATAGGCATTTTCCCATAATAAAAGCTCCCTGTGTCACTTATGACACTAAAGGACAGTCTAATTTCTATAACTAAAATTTCCAGATGTGTGTAACAATGAAAATGCTAAACTCTACTTAAAGTTAAAATGACTACCTTTCTTAAGCCAGGGCCTGTTCTAGATATCTGCAATGGAGGGTGGTGTGGGGAGCATGGAGCCTTTTATTTTTTTGCTTTCTGATTCTCCTTGTCCTCCCCAGCCCATCACCTCCACTCTGCCATCATAGAGCACTCTAGCCAGCTTGTTCCCTAGGTTTCTCAGGTGTGACTTACCCATTTGTTCATTATTTTCCTCAAGGTTCAGGAGATTGTTGTTATTTTTAGGTACCATCAAGTTGGTATCCAACTCATAGCGACCATACATGTTGTTGTTGTTGTTAGGTGCCGTCGAGTCGAGTCCAACTCATAGCGACCCTCATAGGGTTTTCAATGGCTGACTGTTTTCGGGATTGCCTTGGGAGTGGGTTGCCACGTCCTTCTCCCATTTTGCGGTGCTGGGAATTGAACTCAGGACCTCAGAGACTGCAGCACAGCGCTCAACCAACTGAGTTAAATCCCAGCCCAGCGACCATACATACAACAGGCAAAATAGTATTGTTAGTGCTTCTTTGCTATTCATAGGGTTTTCTTTTCTTTTTTCAGTACTGGGGGTTGAACCCAGGGCCTCATGCTTGCATGCTTTGCAAGTGCTGTACCACTGAGCTGCACACCCAGCCACCCCCCCCCCTTTTTTTTTTTACTTTTTGAGACAGATTCTCCTAAATTACGCAGACTGCCTCTGGTCTTGAACTTGTGATCCTCCTGCCTCTACCTCCCGGGTTTCTTGGATTACAGGCATGCACCACAATGCCTGGCTTATTCATAGAGTTTTCAATGGCTGGTTGTTTTTGGGAGTGGGTTGCCGGGGACTTCTTCCAAGCCTACAGCGCTTGGTGTTCCCAGGTGGCCTCCCATCCAACCAGGTCTGACCCTGTTTAGCTTCTGAGATCATGGGGTTAGATGCCACAGTGGTATGGCTGCAGGGGATACATGTCAAATAATATAGAAAGTATTTTTCTGATAATTATTAACTCTAATAAGATTTTTGCAACAGCATCAGAGATAATTGTTATGGTTTTTGTAGTTGTTTGCACTATCATCTCCATTAGGACAAAAACTTTGGATGTCTTCTTTATCACTGATTGAATGGTATAAAAGAATATTACTGTTCTTAAAGGATCATTTGTTTTATGTTATTGTAATCATCAGAGAGCATCGATTGAATATGCCTTGTGTTCAGAAAGTCTAGAGCCATACCTCCCTGGTGTACAAACCCATCTGATCTTGGAAAGCTAAGCAGGGTCAGGCCTGGTTAGTACTTGGATGGGAGACTGCCTAGAAGACCGAGTCCTGTAGGCTTGGAAAAAGGACCCAGCAGCCCACTTCTGAAATAATCAGCCATTGAGAACCTTATGAACAGCAGAGAAGCACTGACAATAGTGCTGGCCATGGCACAGTGTCTGGTAGTGTTTCATCTCTTGAGGGATGCTATGAGTCAGACCTGAATCCATGGCCCCTAACAACAACAGCATGTTCAGAACAGAAACCAATTTTAGTCTATGGTAGACCAGAAGAATTCAATCCCTGAGAAACTAGTTCATGCTATGCAATTAGCAAATTGAGTAAATGAACTATATGAGCCAAGATTTGTGTGTAACATTCTTGGATTTATGAGTAGGTAACATAGTTAATGGGATGGGATTTAGCTCAGTTGGTAGAGCACCACTCTGCAGTCTCTGAGGTCCTGAGTTCAATTCCCAGCACCACAAAAATGGGAGAAGGATGTGGCAATCCATTCCCAAGGTAATCCCGAAACAATCAGCCATTGAGAACCCTATGAGGGTTGCTATGAGTTGGACATGACTCAATGGCACCTAGCAATAACAACAACAACATAGTTATTGATGAACTAAAGGAGAAAATAGATAAATGGGGAACCATGGAAACTGGGAAGCCATTAAGCAAATAAGTTTTTTGTTTTTAGTAGTGTAAGTGATTTTAAGATACAGACTTATTTTATGTCTATTACATCAAGTATACCTATATATTTGTATCCATAATGCTTGTTTTTGCCTGAGCCTACAGAGGCAATAGAGCTATTATAATGCAACATAAAGCAGTACTGGAGGTCGCCAGTAGATGGAGCTATAGATTTTAGAAATTCAATTCAGATTGAGATTTTCTTTGTGTAAGCAAAGGTAATGTAACAGCTTTACGAAAGCATATTGACCATTCTAAAGAATAGCAACCAAAGTAAACTTGTAAGTATGAGATTCATTCTTTGAGGTTACTTCTTGGAAAAAAACACATTTCTAACGTAAGGTAAATGCTAAGATTTTGAAATTAACCCTCCCCAAAGCCATCAAATAATAATTAGTAGACAGGATAGAAAGGAGGTGGTACTGAGTGATTTAAATGCAACACTATTATCACCGACCACACTGATTGTTTTTTATAATTTTATTTAAGCCATTCATTATTTGACTGGAGAAGAGGCCTATGGCTTATGGATCTGGTATAGTTTTCATGCCTAGTTTGTGTTATCTCATGGTTTACATGACTAATACAGCCAAAGTTTAAGAGAAGTGACAGATCGATGGGCCTGAGGGTCATGTAGGTCATTATCAATAAAGATCATGTCTTCCAGTGTCTGAAGTTTTGAAAGATGGTCTGTGGGGAGGGATGAGTTGCTACCATGTCAAGTCTACCAAGAGTTGGTCATAATCCAAGGGAAGTTGGCTAAAAGTGATATTGCTGACCGGATGTCTCTAATAACTGCAACATTATCAAATGAGTCACATGTTTCCAACTGGTTTTTGGGGTACTCTTGCTTATTTGAAGGCAGGAATTTTCTACCAGTTCTATTATTCTTTCATTTCCTCTATTATCTGAATATGATTCCTAGTCCACTGACCTTCAGTAGCAGGTGAGGACATGTGATCTTTTATATTCTGTTTGCAAACTTGAGTTTGAAAAGCTACCTGAAACCTGGCTCTTTTGGTTTTGAGGGAGATCATACCCTTGCAAAATAACTGAATTAGTAATAACAATAAGAAGAGTAACAAATATTTTGGAGGTAGCTTTTTGGGGGAGGGGGCAATAAGACAATCTCTGTCTTCCTTTCTTTTTCCACTGTGATTTCTTCTTTCTCTGTTTGATCTTCCCTCTTAAGATTTACTCAGTTTTCAATTGCAAAGGCTATATTCTATAAAAATCTCCTTGATCACTGAATAAGTGAATACTAAGCTATTACTCCTAGGAAAAATAGCTTCTTGCAAGACTTTGATCATAATACTTTTATCAATCAATTAATATACAGCCTTATTTTATGTGGGTGTTCTGTTTAGAGACACATTTAATATATATTGTTGATCTATTCACATTCAAGTCATGGCCAACAATACTATAATTTATGTCAGAATAAAGCCTAACTGACATACATGCTTTGTCTGTCAGGTGCATCACAGTATTCTTCAATTAGGAACACTGATTATACTTCAGCATGATGTTCAGGGATCTTTTTAAACAAGGGAATCACCAACCAAAAGCACAAACATTTTTTAAAATGTAGCACTAAATATGTTGCAAAAAGGATACTTGTCTGTAGTATGAGAGCTGGAAAAAGAAGATAGGGCCTTACTTCCTTTTTTGACCTCAGCTGGGAATGTGCTGTTTGGTTGGCTCATTATTTTGCTCCCCTGAAAATGTCCACAAATGGTCATGTAAATGTTGTATTGATTTTGAAGTTTCAAATAAATTTTTGCAAACAAGTAAATTTGCTAATATGGCATCTGTGAGGAATGAGGGCTGCTACCCTTGGCAGATTGCTGCTAAATATGTCAATATTCTTGCTTCTGAACTGGTGACAACATGGTTTTGGTTTTATATCATGATCAGTCTCTGGTCCTATTCATCCGTCTTTTTGAATAAATGTGGCCACTGGGACATTGAGAGATTGGGAATAGGTTCCACAGCTAGTCCAGGTCAAAGCCAGGACAAGAGCTAAGACACTCAGGTGTGCTCTTCAGTTCTTTTTCAGTCAGGCCAGAGGACTTCAAAGGCTTTGGAGTCTCTGGGGGTTTCCTTTGGTAGGTAAGTGGGAACCAGCAATTTGCACAATACCTAAAAACTACTCATTTACTTTCTGATTTTAGTTACTGAATTCTAATGAATTAAAATATGTTACTCCCATTAAAATGAAAATGATAGGACATTGAGCAAAATTAGTTATTAATTGAGCATATGAGTATTAATGAGTAAATCACATGAGTGAGTTCTGGGATAGCCAGATAGAGGCAAGGTAGAGTTGATTGAGAAGTCACCCTTAGTAAGGCAGGTAGGGCTAGGGGACCCTCCAGGAGACCATCAGCTTGAAGGGAAACTTGCTCCACAGCCCACATGGACTCCTACACAGTGCAGGAGATCTTCCTGCCTGTAAACTGACTGAGACAAACATGGAGGCCACTGGGAAAGTGGTTGTGTTATCAAAGCTGAGGAATTTTTTCTTGTAGCTTAACATCTTTTTGCATAACCCCCTCTAGGGTTTCCTTTCCAGTTTGGCAGCAGTTGTAGGATATTTCTGTTTGATTCTTATCCTGTTCTCTTTTTATGGAGATCACCCTCTTTTTGCCCTTGGCTATGGGCTTCTCAGTTTGGGATTTATACCCTGTTTCATCTTGTTTGGTTATTGGTAACCTCACTGCTTGGATTTTTCTCTTCTGTTCTTTTGGGAACTGTCTGTCCCCCCCTTCTATGAAAGTAAGTTGTATAGCCAGAATGTTGTTATTTTTCTTAGTTTTTTCAAAAGTCAGTCTCCTACTGAGATTCAAGAAATGTATGTGTGGCATACATTTATAAAAATGCTTCTTCATTTCTCTAAAAGGAAATATTGATAAAGGTACAGTTCTGAATGTAGATATTTTCTTGTTGTTGGGTGCCGATGAGTTGGTATCCGACTCATAGCGACCCTACATACAACAGGTGAAATACTATTGTCAGTGCTTCTCTGCTGTTCATAGGGTTTTCAATGGCTGATTGCTTTTTGGGAGGGGGCTACCAGGTCCTTCTCCCAAGCCTGCAGCACCTGGTATTCTCAGGCAGTCTTCCATCCAAATACTAACCAGGCCTGATCCTGCTTAGCTTCTCAGATCTGATGGGATCAGATGCTACAGCACTACAGCTGTAGCTAGGGTGACCAAATGCATTGATTTGCCTGGTGCAGTTCTGGTGTGTGCCTATTGCCCTAGTAAATCCAGGGATGGCATCTCCTTTTACTCATGGATGATAAATTATACAGCTATGTAATAGATAACACCAATGTAAGAAATTTGAAGAATAAGTACTAATAAGTTCAACACTGTCAAACCATCTAAGACCAGATTTACAAGTAGTATCAATTAATGTATAACTTGCTTGAGTTTGTGTCATTTTAAAATATGAAAATGATCTTTATTTCCTTTACTTTTTTTTAAATTTCAAAGACTAATAGAGGTAGCTCTTCCTGACAGGTTATTCTTATTCTGTGCTTTAAATGTGGTTTTTAAATTTCAAAGTAACAAATTTCTTGCAGAGATTTAGAATGTGAGAAAAGCTCAAAAGAGAAAATAAAAGCACCTACAAGTTTCCTTTGGAGTTAACTACTGTTAGCATTTATTATATATCTTCCATATTATTTCTCTAGAAATTATATATCATACATATTATATATGTATATGTGTTTTATAATTGGAAAAGTAGAATTTTGGTGTCTGCTGATTTTTAGCTTTTTCCACAAATACTATGTTTGTTCATGTTATTAAATATTTTCTGTTATGATTCGAGTATGAAGTATCTCTCCAAAAGACTTGTGTATTGAAGGGTTAGTTCCTACCTGATTGACACTATTTTGGGAGGAGCTGGAAACTTTAAGAGGTGTGGCTTGGCTAAAGAAAGATTACTAGGGGTATAATCCAGGGGGTTGTATCATGTCCCAGACCACCTTCCGTCTGTCTGTCTCTGTCTGTCTGTCTCTTTTTGCTTCTTGTCTGCCCTAAGGGGAGTCACCTCTGCCACATGCTCCTGCAGCCATGATATACTGCTTCACCAAGAGCCCAGAAAAAACAGAGCCTAAAATGATGGACTGAAACCTATGAAGCCATGGGCCAAAAGAAATCCTTCCTCCCTGTGATGGTTAATCTTGATTGTTAACTTAATTGGATTAAGAAACACCTAGGAGATTAGTGAAGCATACCTCTGGGTGTGTCCATGAGGGCATCTCCAGAGAGGATTAGATCTTTAGTGCTGTGACCTAATGAATGGATTAATCTTTGATGGATTCATGATATGGCATTAGTGGGAGGTGGTGAAAGGTAGGAGGCAGGGCCTAGTTGGAGGAAGTAGGTAACTGGGGTGTGCCCTGGTGGTTTATGACTTGTCCTGGGTTCTTCCTGTGAGCTCTTTTAGTGGTTCTTGTCCACTGTGAGTTAAGAACTTGCTCCACCACATCCTGCCACAAAATATTAGTCTTTTGAAGTCCTTCTCACTAGAAGAAAGAAGAATATTGTTACTGTTATTTTGCCTTCTTTTATCTGATATTACTGATAAGAAGTTCAACATAAATACATAAATCTCATTCTTTTCTCTAAGCAGATTATTTCCAACCTCTTCCTATAGCAAGATTTTTCTCTTTATTCACAGTGTTCTGAAATTTTTCTGCATTGGATTTACATATAGGTCTATTTTATTTATCCTTCCTAGGACTCAATGGCTTTTTTTAATCTGAAGTATTAATAACTCTCTTTTCTCTATTCCTGGAACTTTATCAGATATTTCTTGGTACTTTGACAGATATCTTTCTAGCCTCTTTAACTTTTCCTTCATTTGTTTTAACTAATTTTCCTTTTGTGTATTCTTTCTTTTCCACCACTTCACCATAGGGAAGCAATTGGCTTTCTTTTGTGCATTGTTTGGGAGAATTTTATACATGCTTTTTCTGCTTTTGAAGTTACTCTTCTACTGTATTCAGTTAGCCAATATCTCTGTTGAGTTTTTATTAACTATAGGATTAAATTTCTAGTTTTTTTCCCTATGGTTTCTCACACATCTCATAGAATATTAGTTTTACATAGTCTGGAGTCTTATTTGTTATCTTTTCTCTATTTATACTGCTTCTGTAGGTGATAGCTGTGCCTTGGTTCGTTTGGTGACTCTTTTTATGTTTACTTCCTTCACATGTTTGGTAAACATTTTATGCTTTATCTATGTTATCTGAGAGCCTCATTTATTAAAGTTTCACAAGTTCAATTCATCATATCTTCAGAAATTCCAAAATAGGATATTCTATCAGATATGAGTTAAGCATCCCTAATCTGAAAATCCAAAATATGAAATCCTTCAGAATCTGAAACTTTTTTAGTGCAGACATAACACCACAAGTGGAAAATTCCATACCATGAAACTTAGTTTTATGAAAAAAAATTAAGAATGTTATATAAAATTACTCATAGCCTATGTGAATGAGGTATATATGAAAAATAAATTAACTTTATACTTGGGTCCTATCCCAAAGATATCTTATCATGTATATGCAGATATTCCAAAATCTGAAAAAAATCTAAAATGTGAATCATTTCTGATCTCAAGCATTTTGTATAACCTGAAAGCCATATGAATAGCAAAGAAGCACTAACAATAGTGCTGGGCATGGCACAGTGTTGGAAAGTGTTTTGTTCTGTTGTACATAGGGGTGCTATGAGTCGGACCCTGACTGGGCAGCATCTAACAACAACAACAACAACAACAACAACAACAACAACAACATAGTAGGATATTATGTTAGGAAATGAAATGTGACTAGTTTGTTCCTCCCAAGTGGTATTAGTCTCCTCTAACCCTCTCCTCACCTCTCAAGCTCTAACTTAGATTATTCTTTTGCTCTTGGCTTGGTTTAGGGAGCATGGAGAAGAGAAGTTAGTGCATGGATGCACTAACCTGTGTGACTGCTGTACTGTTTTTCCCAGGCCTTTTGATCCATGAGGATCTTTGCTTGGAGTACCCTGAAGTTTTTCTCATCCGTGATAGTATATCTCCCATTGTTATGGTTTAAATATTAAATATCCCTCTCAGGCTCTTATGTTGAACAATTGATCCCTAGCTTGTGGTGCTAATTAGGGAGAGGATGGAAACTTTGGGAGGGGTCCTAGCTGAAGAAAGGAGATCACTGGAAACATGATTGTGAAGGTTATAACTGCACCCCAACCCTTCCTCTCACCCAGCTTTCTGTCTGCCATGAGGTGAACAGCCTTCTCCACATGCCCCTGCTGCATGATGTTCTATTTCACAATAGCCCCACCCAGAAACACAGAGCCAAGTGACCATGGACTGAACCCTCTGAGACCATGAGCCCAAATAAATAATTTTTTCCATTAACTTGTTTTTCCCAGGTATTTGTCACAATGACAGAAAGTCTGACTAATATGCATGTGAACACACTTTCCTTTGTCTTTTTTTTTTTTTTTTTGACTGACCAAGTCTTGCTGTGTAGCCCAGGCTGACCTCAAACTCACAATCCTTCTACCTCAGCCTCCTGCCTAAGGCTTCTGAATGCTGAGATGACAGACATGTGCCACGACACATGACTCATTTGTGAGCTTTTAAAATGCAAGCTTATCTCCTTGCATATTCATAGATTTAAGTACCCTTTATTTTTCTTATGTGTTTTTAGACATCTACAAATTTGGAATATGACAGGAAGTAGGATCAACTACATAATTTTCAAGGACCAAGTACAAATTGAGAAAGTGGGACGTCATGTTCAAAAAGCAAGAAAAAATTGTGGTAGTACTAAGAAACAAAAATTTCCTATCTCACCTCTTACTAAAGTAAAATTTCAGTAACTTTTTTGTTTCTTATTGTGGTGCTGGAGATTGAAGCCAGGGACTGGCACATGCTAGGCAAGCACTCTACCACTCAACATTTTTCTAAATCACTAAATTTTCATTTATAGCATCATTTTCCCCTAACCCTCCAAACTTAAACAAAACCTTTGACCTTGCCCCAGAGGCAAAACCTACTAACACTTCCTAATCTACATGTAAAACATAATTATGTCCCTTCATGAAAAACTCTTAATTTTTCTAATCTTTGAAATTATGATAAAACACACAATATATAAAATTTGCCATCTCAATCCTTTCTAAATATTCAGCCCAGTGGCATTAAGAATATTCATATTGTTGTGCAACCTTTACCACTATTCATATCTGGAACTCTTCATCCTGTAAAACTGAAAAAGTAACAAAGCTTTTTTCTTTATGAGAGTTGTGACTTAAAGAAAATAGATACAATTATACATAAGGAACAACACAAACTTAAAAGTTGCACAAAAACAATACTTTTGGTGTTATAGTGAATTCACTAGGTTTCTCGCCCCAAATTCATGTTTTTCTGGAATTTTAGAACATGACTTTATTTGGTTATAGGGTCTTGACCAGTGTAATTAAAGTAAAATGAGGTTACCCTGGATTAGGTAGGCCCTAAATCCAATTATGAATGTCCTTATGGGAGAAGAAGACACAGACATACACGGAGAAGATGCTAGGTGAAGACAGAAGCAGAGAGTGGAGGTATAATATTATGAGCTGGGGAATGTTTGGCTACCAGGAGATGGAAGGATAAAAACTTTAGAGAAAGAGTGGCCTTGCTTATACTTTGATTTTGGACTTCTGGCCTCTAGAACTAAAAGAACAAATTTTTATTGTTTTGTGACAATTTCTTAAAACACTCTAGGAAACTAGCACAAGGATCATTTTATGTAATAAAACAAATATTAATACTCTATGATAAAGTAGTATCCACAATGAAGATCAAGAATGTAGAAATTTCCTGAGAATTCCCCTTTTTTTTTTTTTTTTTGAGATAGAATCTCATTATGTAGCCCAAATTGTCCTCACACTCACAGTTCTCCTGTCTCAGCCTCCTCAGTGCTGGGTTTACATGCCTGGCTTGCAAATTTTTTATCAAATCAACAAAATTTATACTTTTAGAAATTGCATTTGCAACTGACATAATTAAAACCAATGTTAGTTGCTTTTGGAAAATGCAAGATCACAATTAAGTTTTGTTAAGTTTTCATTTTGAGAATATTTTGTAGATGCAACCATCACTGGACCTGTTAACAGTATGTGAATGCCATGACAATATTGGACAATATCCAATTAATTATTTTGAAATATACATTTTAGTACATCTGTAGCTAATGATTTTCAAGGAATAATTTTTCTAAATAGATTTAATTCTTCACTCAAATCAGTTTTGTGTAACTCTGAATTTAAGTATTAATTTATATAATGGCATGTTAATGTTTTCTCTGCTGTTTCCTGAACTGTGGAGGTCTGTAAAACAAACTGAGGTTGCTTAACAATTGGTATATATAAGAGGGTAAGGGGGAACCTATATGAATAATGTGCAACAAAATGCATATATGGAAATGTCACAATGAAAAGCATGTCAGAATGAATCACATTAAAGTGTACATTAAAAATTTCCAATAAAAAAGCTTAATATATTTAAAAAAATTGGTATATAATTGAAAATGATTTTTGTACATTTTATCACTGTATATCCTGTTCCAAGGAAAAACTAATGAGAAAATTTGTTTTCTGAATATTCACACAATTTTACAAAATAGAAATCTTTTCCACAGAATGCAATAATCTTCACACTTAATTTTATTTTATTTTTTGTTACTGAGGAGTTGAGCCCAGACCCTTGCACATAATAGGTAAGTACTCTACCACTGAGATTTACTGCCAATCTCTATTTCATTTTTCATTTTGAGACAAGGACTTGCTAAATTATGCAGGCTGCCTCTAGCCTTGAACTCATGTCCTCTTGCCTCAGCTTCCTGTGTTGCTGGGATTACAAACATGCATCATGGTGCCCAGCTAGATTAAAGTTTTATTTCTGAGCCTGTGGATATTTGTTTTGTAATGTTGTAGCAAATTTCTCACTTAGGGATATTTCTTTGAAGATAGCTCTCTATTATATTTTATATTTTAATGAAGGTGTGTTCTTTTTTGACAGTTATTTACTGATAGTGTGTATTACCTGATAATAGGTAGTTCCTGACCTGAACCTTAGGCTGGAGAAGTAGCAGAGTAGTATCCCTTTATGCAGTTTCAATTATCCAAGATCAGCCACAGTTTGAAAATATTAATAGAAACACAAGAAATAAACAATTCATTTCATGGGCTGGGAATGCAGTACAGTAGTGAAAGGATTGCCTAACATGTATGAGGTCCTGAGTTTGATTTCAGCGCTAAAAATAATAAAAATTCATAAGTTTCAAACTGCTATTCTGAAACTATAATAAAATTGTGTGCCAACACATTCCAACCCACCTAGGACGTGAATAATCATATCCAGCAGGTCTACACTGCATATACTACTCACTCTGTGGTAATAGAGAGAAAGAGACTACTGTCACATAATTTTTTGAAGAGTATATTGTTATTGTCCCACTATTATTTTTGTTAATCTCTTACTGTGTCTGATTTGTAAATTAAACTTTATCATATATATGGACATGTGGGAAAAACAGCCTATGTGGGATTCCATGCTATTTGTGTCCTGAAATAATCTGCCATTGAAAACCCTATGGATAGGAGGGAAGCACTGACATAGTGCCAGGCATGGCACAGTGATGGGGAGTGTTTTGTTCTGTTGTACATAGGGTCACTATGAGTGGGAAATGACTTTATGACTTTATTAATGTTACATGATAACATGTAACAACAACAATAACTTATTACCTGATAACAGGTAGTTCTTGACCTAAACCTTAGGCTAGAGAAGTAGCACAGTAGTCTCCCTTTATGCACAATTTCAGTTATTCAATATCAGCCACAGTTTGGAAATATTAATAGAAAGCACAAGAAATAAACAATTCATTTCATGGGCTGGGAATGCAGTTCAGTGGTAAAGGGATTGCTTAACATGTATGACAATAACAACAACAACAACAACAACAACAACAACAACAACATGTGTTTGTAATGATGAAGAGAGTTGGGCTCTAAGAATGGATGAGTAAGCTAGCTGCCCACCAAAGGTCCAAATCCTGCTCCACGTAGGTACCCTTCTCTTTCTTGGGACTATGGCCAGTGGCCCTCTCCTCTCGCTGCTGCTTCTGTTGTTGCTGCTGCCATTATTGCTGCCACCTATGGGGGCCCCATCCTAGTCTGGTTGCCCCATCCCCACCCCAGACAGTGAGCACCATGTAGCCAGGTCAAAAGTTGCCAGGGCTGTGCCCGTTTTGTCTACAGGCTTCACTCACTGCTGCCTGCAGTAGTTCCTTTGCTCATATACCCACTCCACTGTCCCCTCACTCTTCATTTACCAAACACAAGTTCAAAGAGATTAAAGAATCATGATGAATATCACAACAGTGACAGCAAAACATGAAGCAAGTGCAAGGCCTTTCTGAGTGTGGGGCCCTGGGGGACTGCACATGCCCACATGCCCACAGAGCCAGCCCTGACAGGGAGGTTGCAGGGCTTTGCCATCTTGATCTGATTTTTTAAGGAAAGCCAACACTGCTTTGCTAAACCACTCTTGTGTGGCATGTGGTGCATTTGCATTTGAACTGGCTGATCCTAGTGTGTATTTTCTAGTTGGATACAGGACAGTTGCAATTGATTTAGAGAGAGGGAATAATTTTAGTACAGTGTTAACTTGATCCTACAGCTAGGGCCCAAGCAGATTTTTAAGTTTCTTTTTGAAACTCAAAAGCCACCTTTGTAACTTGGAATGTAAAGTTTGTATCATTCAGGAAATGCCAAGGAATGTGCATAAGTAAAACTTACCCTCTATGTCTAATCATCTGGTCCTTAAAAATATAAACCCTCTTCATCTTTCCAATTATACCTCATTGATCAGTTTCTGGTATGATTTATGGTACACCTTGGTGACTTTTTTTTATCTCATTTTCTGTATCTATATATCTTGTGTTTAGGTATTGGGAGCCCATATCTTACTTGAGTATTTGCATGTATCAAAAGGCTCATAAAATGGTTGAAATTGTAAAGCTCAGTGATTCAGATCTATATACTTATCTGAAAATATATCCAAACCTATATAGTACTATTTAACCTAATTTTAGAAGAGAAATTTTATAACATTTCTTTTTCTCCAGGTAAGAATCAATGGCAGTTTGCTGAACTATTTTCTTAACGTCTACACCTTCTTATTGATGAAAGAATATAAGAGTCTGTAATCCTTATGACTTATCTTCAAAAACTCTTAATATGACATGCAATCATGTAGTTTTACATGTACTTGTTGTAATATTTAGACCACATAAAACCTAGATTGTAACTGGAGGACTAAATATCAGCTTGTTAACAAATTGCCCAGATGTTCTTTATATCCATTCTCATAGATCTTTTTTTGATTGTCTGATTATGCCCTTTGTTAGATGGGAGATGCTGCTATATAAAAATATTTGATAAGCTTGAGTTTCTGCCAGACCAAAGAGATTCAAACTTACTTAAGAAATATAAGCAACTTTCATTTACTAAGTGTCTGTGATTAAGGTAGAATCCATGGCTTAACTCATAGCTTTGGGAAGAGACTATAAACAGAAACAGAATGCACACATGTGCCCACTGTTTCTCTCTTCTGGACATCAGCCAAACTTTAATTTAACATCATCAAACATGCAGACCATACTGTTATTAAATAAAAAATCCACTCCAAACAGGCTTTGGTTAAGATTTGTTATATTTAAAAAAAAATTTCTGCTTTAGTTGCTATTATTGGTCAGAACTTGAGAAAATGGAGCGAAACTTAGCTTGGTGTGAAATGAAGAAGCCAAACCTGTTATGCTGAAAACTGATAGGGAAGATTCAGTTTTTTATACTGGGGTTCACATTTTTGCACTTTTTGTTAAAATCATCATTTTGGACAAAAAAAGAGGCCTCTTTATGTATATCTACTCTCAGTTGTTCATAATTTAAAATTATTTTTCTTTAAATGTTCTTTTATATTTAAAAGATGATTAAACATCGATTGGTCTTTGAAACTGAAGGAACTGAGGCATGATTAGCCTTTCATCTTCGGGGACTTTCATTTAAACCTGGCTCAGTTTAAGCTGAAACAAGTTTCATCGTGTTACTTGCACTTCTCTAAGCTTTCAGGGTGAGCAATAATTACAATGAACTCAAATCACCTCAAAATATGTTGGCCTGATATTTCACTGCATGAAGAACAGACATAAAATACTTTATTATTTTTTTATTGGAAAATTTTAATGTACGTTTTAATGTGATTCATTTTGACATGGTTTTCATTGTGACATTTCCATACATGCATTTTGATAAACATTATTCATACAGGTTACCCCTTACCCTCCCCTATGCTTCCCCCCCCCCCAACCTTCCCATCTAAGTTTCCCATCTAAGTCTTCTCTATCTTTTGTGAAACTAAGAAAGGGTCTTAATTTAATTTTATCTTTTAAATTTTATTTTTGTTTGGTTTTATAAAATCACTACATGGTAGCCTTAATCAGAAGAATAACTATAGCTATACTTCTTTTATAAGCTTCGGAAATGGAATCAGAGTGTTGAGTATGTTGCTTTTCGCAAACTTAGAGGCCACTCTCTACTCCTTGAGAGGACAATTCCCCGACCCCCTGGTCCTCAATCCGTAGGAGTTTTCTTCATTGCTTAACAACTCCTGTTATATTAAGACTCTAGACTTCATTCTCCTTCAGTATCATATGGAAAATAAAAGTTTAAGTTAGAATCCTGCCTCAGAACACTTACATTTTAATAGAATCCATAGATTTGCACTGAATAATGAAGCCTAAGTGTGGGAAGTTTTGGTAGATAGGAAGAGTGAGTTCCACCATCCTTAGCAGATTCTTTGAATCTTACTGAATTCGCATTGGAACTTAATATTTTGGGCCATGGACCAAGGCTACTGGGGATAGCAAATTCAGTTCTTTCTACTAAGTTTCCTTAAAGGGCACAGAGCATCTTGGGTAGCCTGGGGCAGCTTTGCTGCTTCTTGGCTATAGTAACCTGCAGAATAACTGCTGTCTTTATCTTAAGCTCAAGTCTATATAGTGTGGGAGTGTCCTTGTTGTGTTCCTTGTGAAGTCCTAGCATTGCGTCAGCACTTAGGTGGTTCTGTTTGCTGTGCCCTCCCAGGTTTTCCATGTCATCATGGCAACTGTCCCTGAGTGTCTGTAGCCAACAGGCCTCTAGTTTCTTGGGGAAATGGCTTGGATGCTTCTTGGATGGAGCCTTGAGACAGATGCAAACTTTGAGAAAATAAGAGAATTTTCTGGTACTCTTGGTACCACTACATATTGGTAGTTTAAAAATTCCAAAATACAAAATTTATCCATGTACTTGTTTCTTATTCCTCCACCACGTAACTAGAAACAAAAATAATTTATGTGGGATAAAAATGCTCTGATTTTAATGTTGGAGGCCCTTAAGATGCACTAATTCAGGTCTTCTTTGTGTTGTCTCCAATAGGAACTCATCTCTGCACTGATAAATGGTCTCTGTGTCCACTGACTTGTGTGAATAGTAGATGAGAGAAAATGAAAGGAGGTCAGAAGGCTCTTAGGGGAGGTTTCCCAGACCTTAGAATGACCCAATATCCCATCTCTTCAGAGATCAGATGCAAATGTTAATGCTCCGCTACTGAAAATTTGTATAGCTAAGAATTTATTAATCCACAGTGAGAAACAGAGATGTCACAGGGACAAGATGATGGATATCTGTGATCAGCTCATTTCCCTCTTATCATCAAGCTACATATTTCCTTGCTTGGCTCATTCACTATATGAAATCACTGTTAAACAGACCAGAATTTATCATATTGGGAGGATCAATTTCCTGTCTTTCACTGTAACTGATTGAGTTGGAAATCTGAAGGCCTAGGAAGCCCAACATCAGACCAGGGGAACTGAATGAAAGATCATTAAAACTGTTGCTCAGTAGTCTATACCTCCACAACACAACACATATAACTAAGTTAGTTGGCTTCATACTGCATCCAGTTAGACCCCAAGAGTTACATTGCCAGTGGGATTGGAAACACAACTCCAATGTCCAGCCCAGAGGTGTCAAATCTTTTGGCTTCCCTTGCTGCATCGAATAAAGAGGAATTGTTTTGGCCCACAGATACATTATATAATATAGTATACATACATAATATTTCTTTTAATTTTTATTATAAAGTTTAGAGAAATGAGAACAATTTAAGATTAGTGGGGAATTTGACCTTGTTTTTGTAAAACTAATATATTGACCTCTGATTTGATGGACATTGTCACAACTCTTAGTGAGCTTGCCAGTAAATTTTGTGATGTTCGATTTGTGGCATGTAGACCTGGGTTGAATTAGATCTTCAAAAATATTATTAGCAATTGCTATGTTTTAGTTGCCAACTTGCTAAAAACCCATGTAATCTCTGATGCACCCTGAAATTGTTTTGAACAGCTTCAAATCACTTCTAATTCAACCTGATTATACTCCAATAACATGATGGGGAGGGATGGTACTAACCTGACTCATGCTGATGATTGTGAAATACTTGTTGTTGTTGTTGTTGTTAGGTGCTGTCGAGTCGAGTCCGACTCATAGAGACCCTATGTACAGCAGATCAAAACACTTGCCGATTCTGTGCCAGGCAAACCATCTTATTTATGTTTAAGCCCATTGTTGCAGACACTGTGTTAATCCATCTGGTGGAGGGTTTTCCTCTTTTCCGTTGACCTGCCACTCTTCCAAACATGATGTCCTTCTCCAGGGATTGTTCTCTCCTGACTACATGTCTGAAATAT
>VMDO01004948.1:46090-99434 GCA_007922755.1 Pedetes capensis | reverse complement strand
GAAAATACCATGGCATGAGTCAGACGCACCTTCGTCTTCAGTGTGACATCTTTGCTTCTTGACTCCGCCGTGAAATACTTACGTTTAGCTTATTTGAAGGTTGTTGTTGTTGTTAGGTGCCAGTTGAGTCGGTATCGGACTCATAGTGACCCTCATAGGGTTTTCAATGGCTGACTGTTTGAGGGATTGCCTTGGGAGTGGATTGCCAGGTCCTTCTCCCATTTTTGTGGTGCTGGGAATCAAACTCAGGGCCTCAGAGACTGCAGCGCAGTGCTCTACCAACTGAGCTAAATCCCAGTCCCTCTTTGAAGGTTAGGATTTGATATTGTGATGCTATCCTAGTATGTTGTAAAGAAGAATTAGGTGTTGGTTTGGAATTTCAAAATTGGAATTAAGCATATGGTCACAAAGAACATAAATGCTAAAAAACACATGATATTAAAAGATTTTGTGAATCTCATTACTACCTGTCCTGTGCTGCATGAGGCCTGTGGACCATGGGTTGGACATGTCTGGCCTACATGCTCCTTTCTTTTGGACTGTACTTTGCTGGTCATTGGCAATAAAATTTTCTGTCTAATTAGTCTCTATTTTGATTGACATATTGATTCTTTGAATGTGTTCATGTGTTCTATCTGGTTATTGTCAAGCCTTTTGGCCCAAGAGCCAATCAGAAGACTAACTGTGCACAATGCCATGATATGCTGTCTTTATATTTATCTCTGAACACTTATTATTTCCATGTTCTTGGGACTACCTTACTTAGCACCCAAGTATTAATGGAAAACACTGGGTAGCAAAAGATAAAGTAGATTTTCAATTATCAATAACCATTTTTAAATTTCCCATCCTATTTGATGCAATACATTAAATATGCTTTTTAATCATAAGCATTTTACACTGAGTACTTTTAACTCTGACTCTTCTAAATGGAATACCTTTTTGTCAACACCTTTGATGAATTAAGCTAAAATATTTCCTGGTAGCTTTTCCAAGTTTTGACTTCCTAGTCACTAGAAGATGTGTTTGTAAGCATTACCTTAAACAGAAAAATAAGTTTAAAATCTAAAACTGATTGCTCATGTGACTTGGCAAAGTTATTTGAAGTTATTTATGAGCTATTTACTGGTGAATAATTCTATTAAGTTTATGGTGGACAATTAAGGTTATGAAAAAAATGCCAATTACTCTTCCAGGCATACATTTATAATATTTTAATTTGTCTTTAGCTTTTTTGGTAGCTAGTCAAATTGTACTAATCAGAGAATGATCAAAGGATATTGGTGTTTAGGTTTTGGCTTTCATATTCTATTACCTGTGAAATTTCTACCTTTTTAGATCTTTAAATATATTGATAATAGAGCCAGGTGCTATGGCTCACACCAGTAATTCCAGTGACTCAAGCAGCTGAGGCTTGAGACCAGGAGGATAAAAAGCTTGAGGCCCAAAGGAGCATGTACAAGTCAGTGAGACCTTGTCTCAAAATAAAAAATAAAAAAAGGGGCTGGAAGTGCAGCTCAGTGGTAGAGCACTTGCTTAGCATTTGCAAACCCTGGGTTCAACCTCCAATCCCACAAAAAAATATTGATAATATGCATATGGTATTGTTATATGAAAAAATAAGCTTTCAAAACAATATGTAAAAATATGGCTCTAATTTTGTAATGGATCTGTGTATATGTTTATGTGCTTATATTTAGTTATGAATAGGCAGATAGGCTATTGAACAAAACTTGAGTTGGTAATTTTATTTATTTCATATTGATAAGAACTATAAGTGAACATTTTAGTTTTTCTCCCTGATTTTTATATGATAATGTTAATTAAAAATGTAACTAATATTCTGTTTACAATCGGTGTTTAAAAATATTTACTTTTTCCTTATTAAAGGATAGAATGCATTTGGCAATTACTTTACCATAAAGCTGGTCTCATTCTTTACTTTTTTTTAAAATTTAGGGCACTTGATCTTGTTTAGTCACTACTCACCTTTATAACTGATTAACATAAAATTATTGAATCAAAAACTCCCTTTTTACCCCAATCTTTGAGCTAATCACCAAGATCTACTTTTTGTTGTTAATACAGAGATTAAGCCTACTTGTACATTTTCTTCTGTTTCACTTATCCAGTGACATCATTGATTGAAATTTCCAGTCTTTGAAGGACATTTTTTGAATTGTTACTAACTAGAATAATTCATCTGCTGGTGAAAATTGTTGCAGGACAGCCTCCTTTTTAGATGATAGTTAGCTTGCTAGATAAAGTTGTCATTACATTTAACTTGGTCTTTAATTATAGGCAGATGGATGAATTATTTTAATTGCTGCTATATATCTTAACAGTAGTTCATACATTGACACAAAGTGAAGAACTTCAAACAGAAATTAAATGCTAGGGCAGGAAAGCAGCCAGCCTTCAAGGGAAGCAATTGATCACAACCTGTCATCTTTAAAGGGCAGAAGAATGCAAAATAAACACTTGGGATTAGTGTACTAAATATGGTTCGTCAGTCTTCAGCTCTGCTCTCTGATAGTTCATCTATCTCATTTATTTTAATGCTTTATCATGTATCTCTCCAGCTCTGTAATTAGCCTTTCAGGTATTCTCCTTTTCTTCCTGCCTTTGAAATTGTGTGTGCTGCAGTCCTGCAAGGAGAGGATATTATTACCATCCAGTACAAAAGAAGCAACTTTTGAAATGATTCCATTTAATAGTTCATATGCTGGAATCCTTGTTAAATTTAAGGGTGTACTCGAGTAGGTTGAAAGATAAGGTCTTAGCTAACTTTTATCATCTTAAATAAAAAGTTTGGTTTATAGTTAAACTATGATTTTATAAAACAAATCTGGATTTAGCCTTATTGAACTCAAAATACTTGTTCAGTTTTTTAAAAATAAAAAGTGCTAAAATTAACTTTTGAATTAAAGCATTAAATATGAGTATTTTATTGCGGTGTTTCAGAGTTCATTTTCCATGGAATGTCATTTTCACATGCATTTTCTTCCTATCAATGAATGCTTACATAGTAAATTATGATTAAGATTATACTTGGAACCTATATGAATAATGTACAACAAAATGCATATATGGAAATGTCACAATGAGAAGCATGTCAGAATGAATCACATTAAGGTGTACATTAAAATTTCCAATAAAAAAAGATTTACACTTGGGTATCAGTTAGCTATAGAACAAGAATGCTCCCCAGGATTATAGGATATATACTTATTAATTTATCAGTCTCAGTATATTAATAATGGTGAGTCATTTTCATCATTTATTACTAAGCATTGAAAACCCGAAAAAAATGCATGTGATACAAATAGATATATTATTTTCATCCTGATATTGTAAAGATGAGATAGTTTCTAGTATTTCTGAATGTGGACATAATGTCAAAATATTATCATATGCTACTTACAGCCCCAGGAGTGTGTGGCCTTTTATTTTTAGCTTCACTTTCAACTTCATATTATCACTTTGTAGATTATTTATGATAAAAATTTAATCCAAAAGACTTTCTGTTGTAATGTCTCCAGTCTCCTTCTCTTTGATGGGTATTGGAGAATTTCTGAGCTTGAACTTTCCTTAGAATTCACTGAAGATCAATAGCATTTGGAGTTTCTAATTTGTGGCAAATCTATGCTCCAAAGTTAGAATGGGTTTTTGTTTTAAAGATTCTATGATGGTGTGTGGTTTTCAGAATAACAGATAGGAAAATTTTGGACATAAATGTGACATATTTGTCAACAGAGAGACAAGTAAGCCAACATGGAATTTATTTGCGTATAATTCTGAAAGAAAGAATCTCGGAGGCTTTGTGACCTTCCCACCAAACTTATTTCTCCAGTTTGTACATAAACAAAAAAATACTAGTGGGAATTCAGCTCTATTACTAGCTTCTGTGTGAGGATCTGAAAATCTGTTAATCTCTTGCAACCTACATCTCCTCAGTTATAGAATAAAAAGCAATAAGATAAAGTGTATGGGACACTGTAGGACTCAAACAACTTCCCTCTCCCTTTCCTCCCCCCTTCCTTTCTTACTCCTTTTCTACATGTGTTTTGAGGAACAGCAAACCAGCCCCTGATGTCTAGGAAGTGCCTGGCACTTATAACTGGACTTTGGTGTTTGACTGTTGAACATAAATAATTTTATAGAATACCCAAATCAGACAAAGATGTTCATGGAGCAAGCTGAGTCAAGGCCACTCCATTATCACTCTAGAACAAGAAACCAAAACAACATAGTTCCAACCACAAAAAAGACCAAGCATCCCTTATTCTGGCTAATGGAAGTGATTTAACTGGTGCCTCTTGGCCAATCTTAAAATTAGCCTTGCTTCATTCCTCCCTCCTTCTAGATAAGTTTTATTTAGTTGACCCATTTTTTTGGCAGTACACTCCACAGACCAAAATTTTACTCCCTTGAATCCTCTCTGAAATAACCTTCCACAAGCCCCTACCCTTAAGACCTTCTGAGCACCCTCTTACTCGTGCGCTCCATGGTTCACTGGACAGTGCTTCTTGGTAGTATCTGGCTATAGGACATGGATGGTATTTGTTGTTGTTGTTGTTAGGTGCCATCAAATCGGTGTCTGACTCATAGCAACCCTACTTGGAACAGGCAAAACAGTATTGTTAGTGCTTATCTGCTATTTGTAGAGTTTTCAATGGCTGATTGTTTTTTAGGAGTGGGTTGCCAGGTCCTTCTCCCAAGCCTAGAGCACCTGGTGTTCCCAGGCAGTCTCCCATCTAAATACTAACCAGGTCCGACCTTGCTTAGCTTCCAAGATCTGATGGAACTGGACACCACAGTGGCATGGCTGCAGGCTCATGGTATTTAGGAATCACAATGAAGTCTTCACTGAGTATGACCGAGTTCATAGTATCAAGTTTTCTCCCTAATGGGAAAAAATGTGGACATCTAGTAAGTTGTCTAAATTCTAAATTTGATGCTATCATTTTCTAGCTTTACTTTGTTGATAAAATCACTTGTCCTGCCCATATTTTCTTAATGAGGAAATTGGTCTAGGAGAGCCTTGCAATTCTTGTAGCCTTAACATTCAAGGGATGATTTTGTAGAAATCGTGATAAGCATACTTAGCATTAGCCAAGGTAAAAAATATTGTTATGTAATTTTGGGTGATCTCCTCATTGCTTTAGAACTTCCATTGAATAGTGACTAGGGAAATAGGTAGTATTTGTAAAGACAAAGAATAGGCAGATTGAACCCCAGCTGCTTGTAAACGGTACAGTTGCCCCGTTGTATGAGTAGCTGCTCATATGCCTTTATCATTATTGGCTGATGCTACCTTTTGGGGAGGGTATGCTATTTTTATGTCTTTTTCTCCACTATTTACTTCCTAGATAGATGAAACAATTACTCAATGTTCAGCATAATGCTGTGTATATATTGTTGTTGTTAGGTGCCATCGAGTCAGGTCCACTTACAGGGACCCTATGTACAACAGAACAAAACACTCCCTGACACTGTGCCATACCCAGCATTGTGTCAGTGCTTCTGTGCTATTCATAGAGTTTTCAATGGCTGATTGTTTTGGAAGTGGGCTATCATGTCTTTCTCCCATTTTTGTGGTGCTGGAGATTGAACCCAAGGGCCTCAGAGCGCAGAGCAGCACTCTACCACCTGAACTAAACCTCATCCCCATACATATAGTACATATAGTTGTTACTAAATAGATGGAGATGGATTATCCTATTTATCATGTTCACTGTCTGTCATCAGCTGAATATAAAATAACCATAATCTTAGGAACCTAGGGGTACCCGAGACATAGGTCATGTGAAAGCCCTTTATGACATAGTAAGTGGCTGTACATTCTCAGCTTCAGTGCCAATCCATTTTTGTTTTCTTACTCAGGGTCTTATTGCTCTTTAATTATAAAAGTAAACAGCAGCAACTGTCAAGTATTGAGAGCTTATAAATGTTCCTGGTAACCTACCCAGCCTTATCTTAAATAGATATCATAAGTCTCTTGTGTTGTAGGTGTTATTATTTCCATTTTATAGAAGAGGAAATAGAAGTTTAATGAGGTTAATTAATCTACCTTAAATCATGAGGCTAGAAGGTGATGGGTATGTATGTTTGGTCTGCAGATACTTTTGTCTCCTTTTTCCATTCTACCACTTGTATGACGTTTTTTTCTTGTGTAATTATGTGTTTGTTCATACAAATACTATAGGAGTTAGGAATGAGAATTTATGCCAAATGTGCAATTTGTGGAGGTTTGATATTTCTTTATTTAATAAGATCCTGGGGCTGGGTGTGGTGGCACACATCTGTAAATCCCATCATTTGGGAGGCTGAGGTAGGAGGATTATGAACTAAGGCCAGTCTGGGCTACATAGTGAGATCTTGCCTCAAAAAACAACAAAGAAAAAACAAAAACTCCCCAAAAGATCCTGGGGTTAAGAATAACAAGTCTTGGTTTTTAGTAAAGACTACTACTTATTATATGACACCAAGTCCCTCAAAGCCTTGGTATTCTCATTTGGTGAATGAACTTTTGTTATAACCATGGTTGTTACGGACCGGTTGTGTCTCCCTCGAATTCATGACGCCCTAACATCCAACGTGGCATACTTAGATAAAGAGCTGGTAAGAAATTCATTAGGGTTAAATGAAGAGCTATGGTGGACCCCTTATCTGATAGGATTAGTGTCCTCATAAACAGGTAGATCAGAGAGCTCTTTTTCTTTACTTGCCATATGGATAAAGCAGAAGCAAGCATCTGCAAGCCAGGAAGAAGGCTCCCACCAGAACCCTACCATGTTAACATCCTTATCTCACACTTCCAGGCTTGAGAACTGTGAGAAATAAATTTCTGTTGTATAAGCCATCTGTTGTTGTTGTTGTTGTTAGGTGCCATCGAGTCGGTATCCCACTCATAGCGACCCTCCGTAAAACAGGGGAAACACTATTGTCAGTGCTTCTCTGCTGTTCACAGGGTTTTCAATGGCAGATTGATTTTTGGGAGGGGGTTGCCAGGTCCTTCTCCCAAGCCTACAGCTTCTGCTGTTCCCAGGCGGTCTCCCATCCAGGTACTAACCAGGCCCGACCCTGCTTAGCTTCTGAGATCTGACGGGATTGGATGCCACAGGGCTACCGCTGCAGGCTATAAGCCATCTAGTCTACAATATTTTGTCATGGAGGCCTGAGCAGAATATTCATTCTGCTTTTTTTTTTTTTTTTTTGGACTGATGTTAAGGTTGATGTGAGGGTCATTCTTCTCTCTCCACTTTAAGCTCAATGATTTTTCCCTGTGTTCCCAACTTCAGGTCCCAGAATTCTAACCCCTATGTGGAGGATACTGTGCTGCATTACCTGGATTTCCCATTTTGGAATGAAGGACTCAGTCCCTCAACTACTAGAAGAAAAACCTCAGGTGTCAGTCCTCTTTGGGGATTGGATCTCTTGAAGAAAACCATCTCATTTAGGGTCCTGCCTCCTATGAGGGGCAGCCTGTGTCCACTGACTGATCATTATGAAGCCATAATGGCCAGCCTACCTTGTTTCTACTTGAGAGAAATTTGAAGGATCTTTCCAATTCTAGGGTTTGCCTGACTCATCTGAGCCCTTGGTCAGGAGTGCCCACCTTCTCAGGTCCCCTTCTCTGCCCAGTTCTCTGCCCTCCCTTCCAGAGAGGGTCATTCCAAGAGTCTTCCCTGATAAATGTCCTGCATGCTAACCTCCATCTCCCAACCCATGACACCTGTGGGCTGCAGGGCCCTGGCTTCCGGCCTGGCAGGCTTCCCTCCTGGCTGGCTTCCTGGCAGGTTCAGCCAATGCCATATGATCAGAGGTGAGAAGGAAATGCATTCTTCCAGCTGCTTTTTCTGACAGAGCTCCCTGTGGGGCTATGGCTCCTTTCTACACAGAATGTCCTCTCTCATGCTGGCTCTCACTCCTTCAGGTCTGAGAGTGGTAAGGCTTCTCTCTGTTGCTAGTCTCTGGAGCACAACATATCTAGTTGATTTCCTTAATTTTACTTCACTAACCTACATGGATTTTGTTGTTGTTGTTGTTGTTGTTGTTCAACCTTCTGTTAAAACAGTGGTGTGCTGGTAAATATTTAACAACTGACTCCTTGAAACACCCCCAAATTGCTGACTTGTGGCCTTAATTTCTGTGGAGTAAATATTCTCGCCATGGTTGAACATGATGTCACTGAACACAGACTTTGAAAAAGATGCTGAATAGTTTTGTACTGATAAAATATATGTAAATAATCTCCGGATGGTACATAATAGTAAAATGTAATAAAACAATGAGAAAACAATAAGTTTTGAATAGTTATCATCTTTATCTTTAATATAACTTTAGTTATTATGAAGTTACTTAATTTTAAATGTTTTTTTTCTTAGTAATTTTTAAGTTAGTGTGCAAATTAGTGCATTCCATTATGATACTTCCACACATGCATATCATTGTACATTGTTGTTGCTGTTGTTGTTTTAGGTGCCATCAAGTTGGGTCTGACTCATAGTGACCCTATGTACAACAGACGAAACACTACCTAACACTGTGCCATGCCTGGCACTATTGTTAGTGCTCCTTTGCTATTCCTAGAGTTTTTAATGGATGATTGTTTTGGGAGTGGGCTGCTTGGTCCTTGTCCAAAGCCTAAAGCACCCATTATTCCCAGATGATCTCCTATCTAAGTACTAACAAGGCCTGACCCTGCTTAGATTCTAAGATCTGATGAGATGGGACAGTGTGGTATAGCTGTAGATGTATATTGCTTATTGACTGTGTTTACCAATTTGCAAAATTCTTTAGAATTAATTGACTCTTACTGTAGAAGTTGGATCTACCATGCTAATGAGTTGAAATATCTGAGTGGATTTTCATGTTTTGCTGGGACCCTGCCTGATTCAGGTGAGCAGCAGCTAACTAGGTAAGTTATAGGTGAGGCTGAGAAATGAGTGGTAGTGGGAAGGGTGAGGCTCAAGTGTGAGTAAGGGAATGGATGGGCGGTTCCTGAGGCAGAAAACACTGCATGTGTGTATGGATCAAGGCATGGTCACTTACCAGATTCTCAGCATCTCAAATAGTGGGAACTATAAATGTCACAGGCCTTCTACATTCTATGACAGCTCTGATCCTTCATGGCTTTTGGCTGTTTAGACACACCATGAATTTCTAAAAGGAAAAGAAATCTAATGGTAGAATCTCAGAGAGGGGACTTAAGGTTTCAAATGAACTTCACCAAATATCTGGGGGTATGACACAAAGGGCTCAAATTTGAGTTCTTTGTCTCAGGGGTGTGGGTATAGCTGGAAAGGAGGGAATGATTGAGTTGGGAAGCAGAGAATAGAATCCTACCAATTGGAAAAGTGTCAAAAAACACTCGGAGGAATTGAGAAAGATTGAACAGACAGGAGTGAGTTTTCAAATAAAGTTTTTCTTTGATTTCTAAAGTATGTTCCCTCTCAAATTTTTCCATCTATACTTAACATTGAAAATATAAGATTCAATAATGTTTTGACATATCTGTTTTGAGTGGGAACAGACCAAAAAATGTAGGGTTGAGGAGATACTTGATTTTGAATAGTCTCCTGTTCACATTTTTGGGGAGCATTGAGATCACATTTTTGACATACTCAGATGGTGGCTATGTGGTGTTCATCAGAAGATGTATTAATAGAGCATCCCTAACTGTTCTAGATAATGATGAAGTGCCTCTTGAGGCTGCATATTCCAAGTCTGACATCAGCTGTCCCACTGCATCAAAAGAAAGAGACAATTTCAACATTAAAGTCCCATACGCATTTTTAAGTCTATGAAATGTGCACAATGTAGTTGAGAAGCAAATATCTTTTCACCTATCTGATTAGAGAAGCCATTCTTTCAAAACTTAAAAATGGATAGAGTATTGATCCTTGCCATAGACATTTTAGAAACAAAACTGTTGAGTTAAGTGGGAAACTCAAACTTAGGATATAACCAGCAACATTGTATTAATTATTAAGTCACTGCATCCTAATGGATGTGTATTAGAGTCACATTCAAAATTGCCATGTAGAAGTTGGAAATACTGTTTATATGATCCACTCTGAACCAAACCTAAATATTATTTTATCCCTTGGAGTTTACACAGTTTGTTGTTGTTGTTGTTCTTAGGTGCCTTCGAGTCAGTATCTGACACGTAGCGACTCTGTGTACAACAGGCAAAACACTATCATCAGTGCTTCTCTGCTGTTCATAGAGTTTTCAATGGCAGATTGATTTTTGGGAGTGGGTTGCTGGGTCCATTTCCCAAACCTATAGCACCTGGTGTTCCCAGGTGGTCTCCCATCCAAGTACTAACCAGGCCCGCCCCTGCTTAGCTTCTGAGATATGACAGGATCAGATGCCACAGGGCTACGGCTGCAGGCTTACACAGTTTAGAAATGGCATATTCTTTGAATCAGTTCAAAACAAAATTCCTTTTAAGAAAGAGTTCATTATATACATCTGTTTATTGGATGATTTTGCATTTTGAAGTTTTTCCACCCAGAGAAGGAAAGATAGAGTGGCAGTGAGTAGAATTTCATTTGCTTTTTCTGATAAATCGTTTTTATAATCAAGTACATTTAATTATATTTTGTATTGTGTGTGGTACTTCATAACACATAAATTTTCTTTTGCCTTTCCAGTTTCCAATCTAACATCTTAATAATATAAACAGCAGCAACTACTATCACCTGTGTAGATTAGGTAGGTTGTAAAGTCTTATTGTAATATTATTTCAGCAAATTCTTACCATAACCCAGGAAAGTGATACTTTTAGGCATTATATTTTATAATCATTGACCTGTGTTAGAGAGATGCAGCAATTGGCCAAGGTTCAGCAGCTTGTAAGTGATAATAGCTGAGATTCAACCCCATGTGCGCTTCCACTTTTGCCACATTCACACATATCCCCCAGATATGGTGATATATGCTACCCTTGCCCACTCTATCAGTGTGATTGGATCTGGTCTCTGTCTCTGCCTCCATTTTCATGGTGCTTGGTTAATTTGTGACCAATAAAAACAATGGGCTTTGAGAGGAGGGCACCTGAATGAGAAGCTCCTGTACCTAAATAACAAGTCATTTCAGTGCACTCTCTCTTGCATGTGAGTGCTCTCTCTCTCTCTCTCTCTCTCTGTCTCTCTCTCATTCTCTTTCTAGCCGAGGAAAACTGAAACCTTCCAAAGATGTTTCCATGACCCCTATCTGACAACTCTGTGTTTATTATGTTTCCCCCTCGTTTCCATAAATTGTTTTATAACTAAGAGCTCATCTCAGCTTTAACAAGATTCCCAGTATATGTCCCTGTATTTCCCATTTAGTTCAGGGGACTCAAAAGGGACTAGGTTCTTTAGAGCAATTGGGAGAAAAAAGTTGAGTTTATAAATTACCCATCTGAGAGAAAACTTAAAAGTAGGAGTTCAAAGAGAAAGTGGCAAGTAGGTGGAAAGAGACTTCCATTTTTTGAGCACTGATGATATGTCAGGCACTATACTAAATGCTTTACTCATTTCACTTAATCCTCACAAGTATTTTGTAAAATATGTGCTAATAGTATCTCTAATTTACATGTGAGAAACTGAGTGGAGAGATTTATAAAATTGCCCACATGTATGTTCAGATATAGGTAGGAGGTAGTGGAGCAAAGATTTCACATAGTCGTTTCATGACAACACTATTCTCCTCTATCCCTTAGGTTATTAACTAGTTATGAATAACTGTGCATTGAAATGCAACAGGATTTCCTGAGCTCTTTACAATGCACTCATCTCAAACTTGACCCGCTTTTTCATATTGTCTAGTTCCTTCAAATCTTTGCTCTAGCTATAGTGAATGCTGCATAGTTTACAGAATCCTCTGTGGAATCTCTTCTTCTGAGCCCGCATTTTGGAATAATCTCTTCTCTGCCTAGTTATTTTGGATAAATCTGCTCATACTCTGGGTCTCAGCTGTAGACAGGAAGTATGCAATGTCCTCTCAATTCTGGATTAGAAGCTCTGAGCATCCCAGGTCATTCAGATGTCCCACAGTAGAGCACACACAAAATTTTTTGTTTACTTCTACCATTTACTACAAGATAATCTTCACGAAAGCAAGAACTATCTATCTCATTTGCTGTTGTATCTATAACATCATAGTTCAAAGCATATTCAATAAATTCTTGCTGCAAAGTGAATGAGAATCCTGTGGTATGTCCTCTGCCTTGCCCTCTCCTTTTTTCTGGTTAATTTTTATTTGTACTTTGAGTCTGTGTTGACATGCTCTCCTTCTGAAGCCACAGCAGGGCTAGGTGCTCCTCTTAGGTGTTTTGTGATATTCGCCTGTTTTCTCAAGCTTATTATTCATCAGGCATTGCGTCATTGCTTCTCATTAACTCTGGACTGAAAACTTCTTGAGGACAGAGTTTATATCTTAATTATCATGGTGTTCCCATTAACCAGTGTGGTGCCTAGCACAGTGTAACAATTGGTAGAATGAATGGATACATTATTTTGGACACCATTAATTAAGGGACTGTGATACTAACAATACTCATCCATCTAACAAATATTAATTACGTGTCAACTCTGCCAAGCAAATGCCAGGTGATAAAGATATAATAAAGAAAAAAATGAAGAAAAAGATATGTTCCCTGCTCTCATGGATCTTAAAGCTCACTGGTCAAGGTAGGAGAAGGTGGGGGGAAGGAAGACCCATGTGAAGGTAGCTATGGAATAGTCTAGTTATAACAACCACCACCCTTTGTAAAGAATTTTATTAAGGTATCTCTTTTGAAGATAAGGGAGGAGATAATGGAGAAGATAATACTTCTGTGGAAGATAATGGAGGTGTGCATATTTTGATTTTAAAACTTCTCCTTGCTTTATTGAATCTTTTATTATTGTCATATAGACCTCCCTAAGCAGTGTGTAATCCCCCAATTACTTTAGCTGAAGTGCATCATGCAGCTCATCTTGCAGGAGGTTTATCTTCTGTACACCTTACTTTCACAGTAGGTTCTTTCCAGCATGGCTTGGGTGTCATCCTACCTGAAGCAAGGGGATGGAGGCCATAATATCTTGAAGTTCAATGTCTTCTTCAATTATACCAATTACATGGAAAGTTTTTCCTCATTGAAGAACTCAAGAGGATATGATGATGAAAAGAATGTGCAGACCTATTAAATTCTCACTAGAAAAGATGGGACTAGTTCACAGTTTTATTGTAGGAGAAGGCACCAATGTTTGAAGGAAATCCACAGTGGACAGTGGGATCCCCAAATATAGAGAAACATGGATATGTGAGGTCATTTTGGAGTGAAAGCCGGGCATAGGCATTGTTAAAAGACACAGGTGGATGTCTGCACCATGAAGCAGTATATAAAATCAAGTAACCATATATTCCACAAGAGAATGAATGAAAATAGAGAAGGCAAGTAGGGACTGAGCCTGGGAGGACTACAAGAACAAAGGTACAAGAAATAAGGAAGAACAAGCAAAGAGGATCGAGAAAGTGACAAAGCATCAGAACATTGTATCTTGATAATCAAGTGAAAAATGGTGTCACTTGATGCTGATAGGTCTAGTAAGGTGAAAATGGAAAGTTGACCATTGGCTCTTAGCAATTGCTGCTACTGGTGACTTTTCTTGTCACTATGACCTTGACAAGAGCAACTTTTTATGGAATAGTGAGGGTGAAAAGTTGATTGCAATATTTTTTAGAAAGAAAAATAGAGAAACAACTAGAGACTTCAGATGCAGGCAATCTTTAAAAGAATTTTTCTGTAAAAAGAAACAAAAAGTATTTGGCAGGGCTAGGTGGAGATGAGAGAAGTGTTAATTATATGATTATGGAAGAGGGTCAGTGAACTGGTGAGTCAGAAGAGAGATGGGAAACTTTTTAGAGTAAGGGAGTGGGATTTGGTGTTTCAAGTGAAGAATTTGGCTTTGGGTAGGAACTTGAATGACTAAGTAATGTGCAGAAAGAAGTGCACACAAAAGCTTGCAGGAGCTAGAAGTGGTGGTAGTGGGCCATGGAAATTCTCTTGCAGTTGTCTCTTGAAACAATCTATCACACCAGAGCCCTTCCCTCTTTAGCCATAGCTGCCGACCTCCTACCTTATCACACTTCTAAGTTTCCTGTACTTTTTCACCTGTTTGCACAAAGAAGTCCCTCCCTCTTGTCATACCAACTCTTCTATTTCTCTTATCCACCTAAATGCTGCCATTAGCCTCTCCAGTTTCTTGAGTGTGTCTCCTTTCCTTATTCTTCTTTGCCCTGTATCGTGACACCTCTGCTGAATCCTAATTACTCAGACATGGGTGACTTCGCCTACAATAAAAATCTCCCTCTCCATTATTACTCTTGTTATTTAACTTGGCAGCTCCACTATTGACAAAGGTGATCTCTCCAGCACTCTGCCTCCTCAATTCCTTGACCTCCCTTATGCAATGCTTCCACCTCTGTCACCCCATCAGGGTCATTACCTAGATGTTGTCATCAATAGCAACCACAGCTCTTCTGAAATTTGTTTCCAATCTTCCAGTATGCTGGGAATCACCTTGACTCTCAAGCTCATCTACTTTCAGGAGCTCTGTTCACCTACCATTTCTCATCATCTGTTAGCCCCTTCAGGTTTTCACCTCTCTTTTTGTCCAACTCAGGTCTCTTGGGATAGAATGATAATGATTCTCATGGGCGCATCCTTGATACTCTTGTTCTCTCTCCTCTGTCATACTCCTCTGCAAAACCCCACCCTAGTTAAGCCTGATTTTCCATTCCTTCCCTCCTTGCACTGAAGCAGCTGAACATAATTGGAGCAAATCAAACTGTATTGTCATCTGGACACACTTCAACTTATGACCACAAATCTCAAATGGGCACTCAATTCATCTGAATAATTCTACTTTACATTCCTGGAAATCTTAGCTTCCAGCTCTCAGAGATGTTTATTTTTGATCTTCTTTTCAATATATCCCCCTACAACTGCATCTTAGCTTGTATACTTGGTTCATATTTTAAGAAAAATTAGATACATTCAGGTGAAAATGACATCTTCTAAATTTGAAATTTACCAATCCCTTTGCTTCTCTATTCATATATGCTGATGAGGAAGGCATTTCTGCTCCTATCTTGGGCCAACCTTCTGTTCTATCCTCTTGCTTCTCAAGCAAGTTGCTCCTAAAATTATTCATACGTTCTTCTTCATTCTGAGCTTCTTTTGTTCTATTATTGATAGTCATTTGGATTGTTTCCAAGTTTTTAAAATCAAGAACAATGAACTTCCATTATATATGTACTAATGCATTTCATGCAAAAGTTTGTCAGGGTGTATAGCTAGGAATGGAACTGCTGAAAGTAGGAGAATTTGCTAGTACTCACCTCTGTCCATGTTTTTTGGTTCTTCTGGTGAACACAGACTATTATTTCAGATCATTTTCACTAGTCAGATAAAGATTTTGAGATCTGAATAATGGAATGAGTAAACAGTGATACTGGCCATGGTTGTTGTTATTGTTAGATGCCATGGAGTCGGTGTCTCACTCATAGCCACCCTATGTACAACAGGCAAAACACTATCATCAGTACTTCTCTGCCATTCATAGCATTTTCAATGGCAGATTGATTTTGGGGAGTGGGTTGCCAGGTCCTTCTCCCAAGCCTACAGTATCTGGTGTTCCCAGGAGGTCTGCCATCCAGTACTAACCAGGCCCAACTCTACTTAGCCTCCAAGATCTGACAGGATCAGATGCCACAGTGGTGTGGCTGCAGGCTGGGCCACTGATGTTGTTGTTGTTGTTGTTAGGTGCTGTCGAGTTGGTATCCAACTCATAGTGACCCTCATAGGATTTTCAATGGCTGACTGTTTCGGGATTGCCTTGGGAGTGGATTGCCAGGCCCTTCTCCCATAGGGCTGTGAAAATGTCTGTTCCACAATCCTCACTGTCTTTCCTCAATGATTGTATGGATTAGTTCACTGACCCTGCCCTCCATCATCCTGCTTTTCAGGAAATTAATTTTTACTGTGCTGAATTTCTGAAATTTGGGGTGTTTCACTATAAAATTAACTCACCCTGACAATACATGGCATTTCAGAGAGTACAATGTTCAACTTTACAAGGTAATGGCAAACACTTTTCAAAGAGATTCCATTGGTTTACAGCTATGCCCAACTGAGATTTTCTTTTGTTCTATATCTTTATCAAAACTTGGTATTTTCCAAGTTTAAAATATTTATCAATCTTGTGAGGATTCTCTGGTGTCTCTGTGTTTAGGTTTTTCCCCCTGATTATTGACAAATGTGATTGGCTTTCTTTATACTTATTGGGTATTTATATTTTCTTTACTATGAAATGCCTATTTAAGTTCCTATTGAGTTGTTTATCTTTTGTTTGTAAGCATTTGTAAAAAATTTTCAGCTTGAAAAGTAATCCTTTGTCAATCATATATTGTATAAATGCCTTTTCCCAGGATGTGGCTTTTTACTCCCTTTAAGGTGTCATTTGTTGAATAGAAAATCTTGATGCAAGTGTCATTGAATGTACTAATATTTCCTTTTATGGGTTATATGTTTTGGGAATTATTTAAGAAATGACATACTATCTTGAAATCATGATAATATTCTCATATTCTTTTCTGACTGTTTTTATTTTGCCGTTTACATTTAAGTTTATAATCTATGTGAGGTTTTTTACGTGTATACTGTGAGAATAGGATGAAATTTTATCTTTTCTCTTGTGTATAGTCGATTTTTCTAACATCTAGGATCTTCAGTGAAATTGGCTTGTGTTTTGAATTATTCTTCTCTAGTTTCCTACTTCATTTTGTTTGGGTTAGTCACATAAGATTAATTGTAATATGTCTCCTCTAGAATAGGAATCCACACTACCCATTCTTGTAAATAAAGTTTTATTGGAACACTATTGTACTAAATTCTTTACATAATTGTCTATGGCTGATTTCATTATAATGGCAGAGTTAATAGCTGTGATAGAGACTATATCACTTATAAAACCTAAAATATTTATTATCCATTTCTTTAGAGAAACCATAGCACATGTTCAGTTTTCCTAAATGTTCTTTGTATGATTTAAAAATGTATTTTCATATCTTATGGAATGACATTTTCTCTCTGTTAGATCAACCTTATTATTTATGCTGTTCAAATGTATTTTTTAAAAATATGTCATTTACTGCAGGGTATATATTGAAATATTTCTCTATAATGATAGATTCTCCTTGAGCTTAAATCATTTTTTGGCTTTATATATTTTGAGACTAACTTGTATTTAAAAGAATTCCCTCAATTTTTATCAAATGAGCCTCTTTTTCTTACATTTTTTTCTTGAGGCTTAATTTACCTCACATTTTATTAATAGGTAGTTATGTAGTTTTTTGGCCTGCAACAATACCACTTGTAGCATATGATTCCATTAGATATCAGAAGCTCATCAGGTTTATGCCTGGTTAGTACTTGGAGGGAAGATCACCTGGGAACACCAGGTGCTGTGGGCTTGGGAGAAAGACCCGGCAGCCCACTCCCCAAAAAACAATCAGCCATTGAAAGCTCTGTGAATAGCAGAGAAACATTGACCATAGTGTTTCACCTGTTGTACATAGGGTCACTATCAGTCGGATACCTACTCAACAGCATCTAACAACATCAACAATGTAGATTTTTGATTAATGTTTGCATAGTATGTCTCTTTCTATAACTTTACTCTGTCTTTCTGTGTTTTTATAAGTTTAGTGGTGTGTATGTGTTTTATTGTTTGTTTTCTTTGTGCGTTCTTGTCTCCAAGATGGGCTGTTAGCATCTGGGTAACCAAGAGATTCGAAGTGTTACACAATTGTCCCTTGATATCTGTGAGGGATTGATTCCAGGACCTCCCCATAGATACAAAAACCTGCAGAAGATCAAGTCCCTTATATAAAACAGTGTAGTGTTTGCATATATCCTAAGACCTCTGGTAGATGTCTAAAACTATGGATAATATTGAACCCTTTAGACACTACTTTTTTCCTTATACATACATCCTATGATAAAGTTTAGCTTATGTTAGACACAATACAGAATCAAAAGCAATAATAATAAAATAGAACAATTATAACAATATACTATTATACTGTTTTGTGAATATGGCCCCTTTCTCTCCTCTCAAAACATTTTGTTGTACTATACTATATTTTCGGACCATAATTTACTATGGAGAAACCATGAGTCACTGAAACCATGGAAAGTGAAACCTCAGATAAGGAGAGACTACTGCACACACACACACACACACACACCCACACACACACACACACGCACACACACACACACACGCACACACACACACACACGCACAGAGTCATGAAGAACCCTGACTAATTCTCTCTTGTTTTTAGTTATTTCTGCTGTTGATTTACACTTTCTAAAATTTCCTTTCATCACTGTAAGAGGGAAGATAAGTACATATTCTCATGTCCACATGGATTCAGTCCCCCACATCTTTTTTGTTACCTTCATTAAAAATCTCCATTAGGTTTTATTTCCATTTCTTTCTTTGGTCTATATTAATTTTTATTAATATGTTGTGTATTTCCTCATTTAATTAATTTTATTTCTGATTTTTAAAATCAAATTCTCAGGTAATAGACAAATCTATCATCTTGTAGGCAGTCTCAAAATTGTGCTCACTTTGCTTCAAGTTTTATGATTTTTGGAAAGCAACAGAGCATAAAAAAAGGTTTCAGGGTTTACTTTGTATTTTATTGCTTTAAAGCCTGGCCAAGCCACTCAGATTCCCTAAGCTGTACCTATTGAATAGCTTCAATATTTCAATATTCTAAGAGTTACATGGATTTTGAATTTAAATAGTCCTGAATTTGAGTGCTACATGTGCCTGTGTTAAGTTGCTGAATCACTTTGAACCATAATTCTCTCATCTTTACAATAAAATAAATCATAGCTGTTTTATAGGGCTGACAGAAGAATCAAATAAGGTAGTTGATAAAGCACAAAGAAGAGTGCTTAGGTGACAATAGAGTCTGTATAAGCTGTATCTATTATTGTTATTATTATCACTATTATTTTATATATTCCTTAATTCAATAAGTGATTATTGAAAACTTACTATGTATCAGGCACTGCCTTAGGTACTTAGGAAACATCAATGACCACAACAGAAAATAATGTGCTCTTGTGGAATTTATATGATAGCGGATTTATTACTACAGAATGAGATTGTGTTCAATAAGATACTTTGTAAACTGCAGCATAAGTAAGATGACACCTAAACCTTGTGCCCTCAAGTGAGATATACTCAGTTGCTTGTTGGCTGGATGGTTTGTCAGGTCTTGACTGGACTTGCCCACATGCCTAGGGGTTTATGGGCTTTATCTGGCCTAGGATGGCTATAACACAGTTTTCTAACACAGGACAACTCAGACCCTCTCTGTCTCATCCTCCAGGGGTTATCCCAGGAATGTGCTCATGACAGTGGCAGAGGGATAAGAACAAGCGTGGAAACATGCATGTGCTTTCTCAAGCCTTTGCGCAGCATGTCTGTTAAATACCCTTGGTCACCTCAACACAGTCAACCAGGTCAGAGTGTGAGTGGAAGGGCACTGCAAGGTTCCAAAGGCCTGGGTACAGGGAGGGGTAAAGAATCAGAACCACTAATGTAATCAATCTACCCTACCTGTAAAATACAATTAGGTGCACTGAATATTTGCAGGTGTGGGCACATGCATTGGAGGTTACTTCCTAAGATTATTCTACCAAGTCGTAATGAAATACTATGTGGCATTTATTTCAACATGAGTGGTTACTCTGCTGTGTAGTTCAGCTTTTTACCCTCCAGTACGGGTATCAAATCCAGGGCTTTGTGCATGCTGGGTAAGTGCTTTACCACTGAGCTCTATCCCTGGCCCCAGTCCTGCTTTGAAAACAAAATTTACAAGATACATTATTGTTGTTAGGTGCCATTGAGTCAGGTCTGATTCATAATGATCCTATGTATAACAGAACAAAACACTACCCAACACTGTGCCGTGCATCTTATCATATTTTATGTTTGAGCCCATTGTTGCAGTCACTGTGTTTCTTTTCATTTTGAGTTGTGCCACATCAGCAAATGGAGGTTCCAGGGGTCCCATCATTAAGGTCAACTCTACTTTGAGGAGGCAACTCTTCCCCAGTTGTCTTTTGAATTCCTTTCAACCTGGGGGATCATTTTCTGGTACTATATTTGACAGTGCTCTGATATTTACAGAGTTTTCAATGGATTATTGTTTCAAGAGTGGGCTGCTGGGTCCTTCTCTATAGTCTGTCTTAGTCTGGAAGCTCAGCTGAAACCTGCCCACCATAGGTGGCCCTGCTGGTATCTGAAGTTCTAGCAGCATCAACAACACACAAGCTGAAAAGGTGCATGCAAGTTACATATCTTGTCCCAGGCCAAAATTATTCCATCCCCTGCAGCAAAGCTAGGGTCCCAACACTATTGGTTTAAGGAAAACTGTTTAATTAAAGTAGCCCAAAAATCTTGGAAACAGAGTTTTTGGGCCACTCAAGATATTTGATCCCTAGCGTATGGTGTTTCATGAACATACTGTTGAGGATCAAAGATCTACATTAGCTCAGCCAGCAATAGGCTAGGCAGGCAAGTGGGAGTGACGTATGTGCTGTTTCCAGAGGTCAGGGCCAAATGATGGGTCAGGAAGTTCAAGGAACGCAGGAGAAATTAATAGGTGGCCTGAAGGCCAGGAGCCTGTGACATCACCTTGATACTGAAGCAACTCTTTGGCCCCGACGGCAGCGTGGGATGTTTAGAACCTAAATGTGGGGTCACGAAAACACTTGACTGGAGAGAGGGACCAAGCAAAAGTTGCTGGGAATCAACATCTTCTAAGTGGGGTCACTTTTTATCTTTTCCCTTATCCACGTTACTCTTATCCATGTTACTCTTGACTTATCCTTAATGGCTTCATGTGCACACATACCTTCTTGTTGATCCACCAGTGACCCACTGTCCTAGGAGTTTAGTCAATGCACCTCCCTAGGATTGCTTTCAAGAATCGAAGCTTTAATGGTGCACCTGTGCACAGGTGTGCTTCCAGTGACTTCATTTGACCTTTTGGGGAGTAGCTAAGAACAATTATGATTCATGTCTCTACTCCCTCTCTCTCAATTACCAGAACATTGGAATAAGAACCTACTTTCCTGTGTTGTCTCTCCAAATTCAGAAATTGTTTTTAAGAACAGTTTTATATACCTCATAGTCAATGTTAAAGCCAACATTTTGCCAACAAAATGTTATGTGTATAGTACATTTCTTCTGCTTCTTCACATCCAATAATAAAATGTGTTTCATCTTCATGGAGATGATTTCTTTGCTCAGTGTTTGTCCACACAATGGCCAAGCCAAGACAGAAGCTCCACATGAAAGGAGTCATTGCACATGTCCATGCCCAGGATAAGCCTGCTGCCACTCAGAAGAGGGAACAGTGTGGCTCTCACTTGGAATTGCAATGGCTACATTAATCGTAATTAACATTAAACATGGGGTTATAATCAAATGGTGGGTCTCACAAGGCTGGATTGTAGTTTTCAGAGTTGAGGTAGAAGTATGGCATAGTAGGAACAGCCCCAGACTGAAAACTTTTAGGTAAAAATGCTGATGTGATTGCATAGTTGTCTCTCATGGGTGGAACTGTGCCTCTTCCCCTGTCAAATTCACATGCTAATGCTCTAACTCCTCGTATCTCAGAATGTGACCTTGTTTGGAAATAGAGTTTTTGCAGATATAATTAATGAACACGAGGTTATATACCATGGAGTAGGGTGGGCCTCTAATCCAATATGACTAGTGTACTTATAGAAAGGGGAAATTTGGAGATACGTATAAACACAAGAAGAATGCCAAGTGACAAGTGGAGTTGTGCTGCCATAGCCAGGTGACATCTGGAGCACCCAGAAGCTGGAAAATGCAAGGAAGCACCATTCCCCTAGGTTCACAGGGAGTACGACCCTGCTGACAACTTGCTGTGGGACTTCTTACCTCCAGAGCCGTGAGTGAGACAGTACACCTCTGTTGGTTAAGCTACTCAGTTTGTAGTATTTTGTCACAGCAGCCCTAGAAAACTAATCCATTCACTAAAGGCTGCTGTCATTGGGCTAGTACATGCGATCACACTGACCAAACAGGAATGTTTGTTACTTGCTGGACAGACTATGGAGGGTGGGTCCATGAGTTGACTTTGGAAACGCATTTTAGTCAGTGCAGCTATCCTCTGCTGTTCAGAGAGTCGTCAGCTTTGCAAAGGTATCTCGTATACACTGGGTGCTGCTTGTGCCCTACCCAGATCTTCTTACCAGCTTTGAGAAACTTACTCCCCAGCTACTGTATGTGTTGCTTGCTTTCCCAGAGGATTGCCCTCAGCCAAGTAGGAGCCCTTACCAGAGAAGCTGTGCCTTCTCCTTCCTGCTTTAGTTTGAAGTTATAAGGTGGTCTCATAAGGTGGTGTCATTTTGTACTCTGAGCTCCCCACTGGGTCAGGCTGCAGCTAGAGTCCAGCTGAGATCACATCTCGACTTATTTGTTTCTTTTACCTTCTCCCACTTCCTTCTCTCTCCTTCTGAGAGCTCACCTTCCATAAATCTTTGTCTTAGGCTGTGTTATTGGGTACTTGCCTTTGGACCTTAGGCCCTTTGTTCCTCTTTCCTCAATAAATTGGAAAGAGTAGCCCTCTCATTGAATAGAGAAGGAAGAAGTGGTTCAAGGTAGGGCCATGGTGAAGTGAGGCCAGGTGGAAACCTAAATCTGTGAGGTGATGGAGTTCACCTTGGCTGTACCCTTCTTTCATCTGCTGTCCTTAGAGCATCATCAAACAACAATTGTGCCTGTCTCTGTGGTTGGTCATTATGGGTGTATTGACCTTGTTCTCATACTCATCTTCTCATTGATTCCATCCTGAACTTTCCAAACTAAGACCAGGTGGGTGAGAAGGTTTGCGAAAGATGCCCTTTCCCAATCAGGTGAGTGATGGGAGCTTGTCTGGCCAGGGTTTGCTCCTCTAGAACTGGCCTTGTCTGCCCTGTGTTCTTGGCATTGGCATTTGCCAGCAAGACCCACTCAGCCTGACAAAGGAATCCTTGGTGACCACCTTACCTCAGGTGAACCCTCAACAGGAAAGAGCAGAAGAGCCAGGGCTGGGTGACTCAGGCACACTGGGCACCTAGGTTAGGAGAGAAGTCGAACATCTGGGATTTAACAAAGGCAACAAAAGATCCTAAGGACCAAAGACAAATAAATAAATAAATAAATAAATAAATAAATAAATAAGATCCGAGAAAAAAAATATCTGGGCAAGAACAACCTGGAGTATGGGTTTCTTGGACACTTAGACACACTTTCTTTTCATAGATTCCTTTACATCATGTGACCTTCCTGTCTATCATTAAATGGACAAGACTGAGTGAAAGCTCTTTTATATTTAATTTTTATATAAAGAAAATGAGAACACAACTCGAAGTTTTGGTTTAGAGGTATTCACATTGTGAAAAATTAGTCTTACCCCTGCCATGGTCTCAGTCACTCAGTTTCTCTTTTGAGAAGGCAGCTTTCTTATGGTTGCATGAGCATCCTTCCAGTGACCAGATACTTCATGCATTTATAAATGTCTGTGTGTGTGTCTCTGTGTGTGTTATCACCCAAATGACAAACCCATACTTGTTTTTCTCCTGTGTCTTGCTTTTTTAGCCTTATTTAGCCTTATACCTTGGAAGTCACTCCCTATTATTAATTGAGACTTCTTTATTGTTTTTCACTGAGTATAGACATGCTGAATATAGTTGATGGTCCTTAGCTTATCTTCAATTTTTCGGCTGTGGTGAATATCTTTGTTGTATCATTTCCTGTATGTGTGAGTCTATGAATGACAAGCCTATACTTCGAATTGCTGAGTTGTTGCTGTAGGTGAATGCTTCTTTTTAATAAATTTTATGCCTATTTTTAATAAATAAAATTTTGTTAGAACACAGCCAATATTTATTATCTGATATTTTATAGGAAAACTTTATCGTTAGTCATAATATATAAGATATAGAAATAACTTGTGTCCATTGATGGGTGAGTGCCTAAAGGAAATATGAAATTTGTGCATAATAGGATATTATTCAGCTCTATAGGAGTCTCTTATTTGACAGGATCTCAATATATATACCAGGCTCCCTCAAATTCCTGATCCCCCTGTTTCAGCCTCTAAAGTGCTGGGGTTACACTATCCAGCACCCAGTTGTTCTTGCCTTTCTTATTGGTCTATGTGATCAATAGAATTAGCTTGCATGGTTTAAAGAGAAGATTTTGTGCTCACTCTATTTCTTAAACCCCTGCCTGTGTCATGAGAACAAACTCAAGCCTTAGCTAGCCTACAGAACCATGAAAGACCAACTAGAGTGGAATCCCCACAGATGAGACCATCCTAGACCAGTTGCCCCCCATTGATTTTGCAACTGACCACAGATAGACCATCAGATAGTAGCTAGATATGGCCCACATGAGCAGAATTGCTTAGACAACTTGTAGATTAATAGTAAAAAATGAATGCTTATTGTATACCATTGAGGCTTTGCAGAAGCTGTTACACAGCATTATTGTGGCAATAGACAATAAATTAATAGAGACGATCACTTAGGGAGGCAGTATGTACAGAGAGATAGCCTAGGCTGGAGTTGTAGGAGGCCAAGCAGAGGAACACAGAATTTGGCTTTACCTTCAATTATCTTTTTTCTTCTAAATAATGACACATACATGACAATGTCTTACTCAGAACAGGTAACATTTAATACACATGGACAATGGCCTGTACATGTAACTCTAGAGAGTGGCTGATATAATTCATTCAATTACTCATGAATTTTAGTAAGTGCTTCTTCATGTTTGACATGTTCAAATTTTCAAAAATAAAAATGATATAGCAGAAGTCATGAACAGTTCATAATCCATGGGGGAGTCACACATACAGACCACCACAAGTGTAGAAAAGGCATTAATAAGGGATTTTGACAAGGTCCCTGTAATCTTCACTCTGGAGGTACCTGGAAAGACCTGATTCCAGTCTCAGAGAATTGCATTCAAATCAAGCAAAACTAAGCACAAGGAGAAAATACCACACCAAATTCTGACAAAAACTCAGGATGTTTACAGCCTGTTGCTAACTAAATATATGTCCTCTACATTTCTCAACCTCCTTTGAAGTTTGGTGTGGCCTGTGACTGAGTTTTAAGCCAGTGGAATGAGCGAGTTGATCAAAACCTCCTTCATGGGATCCAGGTGGATTCTTTTTAGTTTCACTTGCTTGGTGCAGAGAAGCCTCATGATGTTGGAAGCCACGTGTTGAAGATGGCAGAGCAATCCTGTAGAAGAAGACTTGGGTCTCTGACTGTCTAGAACCAAGCATGTCTTGGACTCCTGCTGCCTCCCAATCAAAGATACTTATTTTATATCTAGTATGGACAAGAAATAAACTCTCATGTTTGAATAATTGCACATGTTATATATTCATAATTGCGTACATATTATATATACTGACATTTGTCATGGAAGCTCATGCTACCCTAATACACAATTATAAGGAAATTATACTAAGATCAGCTATGCTAAATGGCATTGCTGGAATAAGCATCTATTGTAGGTAATTATTTTAGAGGAAGTATTTTGACCCCCTTAAATTCAAACCAAGTAATAAGGACCCTTATCACTTAAATAAACTATAACATGTAAACAGCAGATGCAGAGATAGTCTGAGAGTAGAGAAATTTCTTTGATATAGTTTGGATGGTTCCTTAAAAACATGAATCATAGCAACATATTGAAGGTGAGAAGGGACTGTTATAGTAAAGAGGAAGAAAAGACATTTGCAGAGAGAGGAATAGTTTTGCTGTTATTTTTGACAAAAAATGACCAATCCAATGACTAGTGATCTTTGACGTGTGTGTGTGTTCGTGTGTGTGACAAGGTTTCACTGTGTAGCCCAGACTTGCCTCAAACTTCTGATACTCCTGACTTAGTTTCCTAAGTGCTGGGATTACAGGTATGCACCACCATGCCTGGCCAACCTGTGATTATTAACTATGGCATAGCCTAGATTATTAATAAATTGATACAGAAAAGCTTCCATAAGAGACCACCCTTGGCATTCACATCACATGCCTTTAGCCTTTAAATTTTAGTTGCAGCAGAGTTGGAAGTTTCCTCCAGGCGCAGTGTCTCTTTCAAAGTATACTAGCTGATTTCTGACCTAGAACCTTCTCCTACACCTGTAAATTCCAAGTGAGGCCCCAGCATATGGAGTTAGCATCCTTGAGTGTCAAACTTTAGTTGATGGGGTGAAGTTGTTGTTAGGTGCCAAGTCAGGTCTGACTCATAGGTACCCTATGTACAACAGAATGAAACATTCCTCAACATTGTGCCATACCTGGCACTATGTCAGTGCTTCTCTGATATTCATAGAGTTTTCAGTTTTCAATGGCTGATCGTTTCAGGATTGTTTTGGGAATGGACTGCCACGTCCTTCTCCCACTTTTGTGGTGCTTGAGATCCGAACCATGGCTGTAGAAGGCACAGAGCAGCACTCTACCAACTAAGCTAAACTCCAGCCTAATGGGGTGAGAAGCAGGATGATTAATGTCTCAGCTTCCCATCTCTTAGGTGAGTGGTCCTAGGAAGCACTCTGAAGGCTTCTTGGGGCTCCTAGTGGGATCCTGTCTGCTCACATACAGCCCTGGCTTCCATAATGCCTCTTTTTGTGAATGGCCTTTTTTTTCCCTTTTTCCTTTTCTCTCCTCCCTGCTTTCCACTTCCCGGGATCAGCTCCCAGATAAATTCCCTGATTCCAAACCTTTCTCAAGGCTGGCCTTTAGGAGAAGCCAAACTATAAACCCAATTCAATTTTTGGTCTCTGGAATATAATTTGTATTTTATTTTGTTGGCAACAGGATATATTCTGTTCCTAATGCCAACCATTGTTTCCCTTGGAAGCCGAAGATCTTATGACATTATGCCTAATCATTGTAAACCAAATATTATTTAATGTTTAACACATATACTCACTCACATACATAATACTTATGGCAATTTTGAGTAAAGATTTATTGACTACCTTCTCAATACTAAGTACTGTGCTTGGCATTGGGGTTCACTTTTTGTTCATTCAGCCTTATGACAATATTTCTTTAAGTGTGCTGGTTGAGAGCTGGACATATTCTTTACCAGAAAACATATCATGCTTCCAGAAAATGTGCACTCTCTTTTTTCTTTCTTTTGAGTTGTAACTCTTGCAAACTGTTTTATTTATTCATTTAGATTTTTAGCTTACCTTGTGTTATCACTATTAGTTTTGTTTAGTTTTGCATATATGTTCCTTACTCTTTTCCTGACTTCCCTCATGATCTGCTTATTACTGATACAGGTTTGGTCTTCTGTCTATTAAGGTTGAGCCAGAAAACTCTTGCACAGGTTAGGTTCTCAAATTTTTGTTGAATGGAACTGTAGTATAAAATGGTTCATGACAATTAGTTAAGAATCAAATCTCTTTGAGTAGGATGCATGATATCCAGACTATTGTCTAGAACAAGTAAGCTGAAATAAAGTTCTGGAGAGCCATCAGATTGGATCCCCAGTTTTCCTTTATTTTCTAACAAGCTAAAAAGGCTTTAATTGTGAGTGACACAAAGATGGCAGAGGTCTTGGCTATTCTTTGAACATCTGCCTCCTGTTCTAGCTTTCAGTATCTTAGAGTGCTACCCCGACCTGTTTTTCTCAAAAGTAGCTCATTTAGAGTATTTCTTCCTCTCCAAATCCATTCCGTCCTGGCTTTTCACTGTTACATCTATTTATCACCAAACCCCATTTTATAGATGAAAAAGAAAGTAAAGAGAGGTTAGTGTTTTGCCTAATGTCACAGAACCTGTAGGTGGAAGAGTTGGGATGTGAATTTGAGTAATTTGGATGTATATCCCAGAGTCTGTAGCTTTATAATGGATCTAATGCTGACAGTGCTTTAGCCCAGTACTTAGTCCCTAGTAGTTGGAATTTTAGGTATCATGGTATCCAGTGAATTTGATGTTTTAGGGCAAAATTGTCCTTTCAGTATCTCCAGGCCTCAGCTACTCCTGGGCCCAGTGCCCATGAAGCTGTTGGGTATAAGTTGGGGGTCAAGTTAAATATCAGAGGTTTTAGGACTGGTGAAGAGCCCAGATCCTCCAGCTGGTCTGCCATGTATGTTTATCAGTAATTATCAGACTTCTGACTGTTTTAGAAATTTAGTCAGATAGACTCAGAATGTAAAGGAAATATATAGAAAATTGAAAAGTCTTTTAGCTTTCACTGTGAACCTCTCTCTCATTTGTAATGTCCCCAGATACCTGGAATTGTACCTTTTCCCATTCTTTGCCACTTCATGACATTTATGGCCACTTAGAAGCAGACACTGTTTGATAGAAGTGGTGAGGAATTTACATTAATCAGAAATACTAAGTTTTTCCTGCTACTCATTGACTGAATAAATATTTACTGGGCCTCATCTGGGAGGAAGGGACTGGGCCTTATACTGTGGGAGATAAAGAATATAATGTGGTCTGTACTCTTGTATTTTTTTGAGGTTTATTAATTAAGACATTTCAATTCTATACATTCATACTTGATACAGAACCAATTGAGAAACAGATGAGAATTCAGCTTAGGATAAAATACATCCATTGATTGGTGGTCATTCTGGATGGGAGAACATGGTTATGTGTAATGGCAACCTAGGTTCCTTGTGATACCACCTTGCCTAGTAGATATAAATCCCCTACACAGTTCCAGGTGCAGCACCTCTATTTCAGTGGGCTTTCTCGCCACATGGGAGCATGCAGAATGTAAGTAGAGTGGTCCCAGAAGGGACCAAAGGTCATTCCATCTCACTGATAAAATGGCTCACTTTGTTTCCTTGGAAGAAGAGTGGGGGTAGGGTAGGGTGAAGGAAAAGACTATCTCCCCAATACCTCTCACAAATTTGAGTTCCTCTTTGATTAGATAAGGTAAAAATGCAGAGACTGGTGAAAAATTTTTTTCTAACATATCCATCAAAAGACAATTAATGATAGAAGGTAGTATATGATTATGTTCTGAGTAGAGGGTAAGGATGAGATGTGTCCTTGCCTAATATCACTTGGTGTTGTTGGTATGTTCAGAATGATAGCTAAAAGAATATGTAATTGCCTATAGACTTTTTTTTTTTCCCAGTCCTTGAGGGTTGAACCCAGGGCGTTGCAAATTCTTTGCAAGTGCTCCACCACTGGGCTGCATACCCAGCCCATTTTTAAATTTTTTATTATAAGTCAGTGTCTTACTAAATTATACGGCTGTCTCTGGCCTCAAACTCGCAATCCTTCTGCTTCTGCCTCCCAAGTCACTGGGATTATAGGGGAGTGCTACTGTACCAGCTTGCCTATAGATTTTATTTTGCTATAATGCTCTCTTTATCTGACTAGATTTTTCAGTAAATCAAAGATTAACTTATTTCTGACAAATATATTTTCAGAGTGGATTTATTAGAAGAATGAATTTCAAATGTCTTACCATGGAAAAGTATTCTTCAAAAACAGATTTGTGGACTTATTCCTTAGATAAAAATGAGAATTTTATCTAAAATATAAATACAAAAAAATCCATAGTCAAATAAGGAGGAGAAAATCAGAACAGTTAGCTTTGCTTTAGGATGTTTTAGAGCCTTTAACATACACAACTGTGAATTATGACTTTTGAACGGGTGGATGTCACAGGATGCATGTATCAAATTTATTTGTTCATAGAACTCTCTGGAGCTGTGGTCTCCAATCTTTTTGGCACCAGGGACTTGTTTTGAAGAAGAAAATTTCTCCACAGACCAGAAGTGGAGTTCAGATGGTAATGGAAGTGATGGGGAGTGGCTGTAAATACAGATGAAATCACTCACTTGCCTTCTGCTCACCTAGTGCTGAGGCTCCCAGCTCCTAACAGTCTCACTGATCCACAGGCTAGGGCTTGTGGACCTCTGCTGTAGAGAACTAAAAGGGCAGATTAAACTAGAGGATGAAATCAATGTGATGCGGAATACACTTTGGGATAATTGGTAAGTAGGAATTCAGAGAAGGGCAATGTCTCTTTGGGCTGGGCAGTCTGCAAAGGCATCCTTTTGAATGTGGAAATTTGTTGGGCATTGACAGATTGGAGAATCTAATGGCAAAGAAGGAGGCAGACATTCCAAATGAGGAAATGGCATTGGCTCAGTCACTGGAGTAAAAGTGAAGGAATTAAAGTTTTCCTAAAATAAAGAGAATGAATGTCACTATATACAAGATTGGTTGTTACTGTTGTTGGGTGCCATTGAGTTGAGTCTGACTCATAGCGACCCTATGTACAGCAGATCGAAACACTTCCCAATTCTGTGCCAGGCACACAATCTTATTTATGTTTAAGCCCATTGTTGCAGATCCTGTGTCAGTCCATCTGGTGGAGTGTTTTCCTCTTTTGCGTTGACCTGCTGCTCTCCTAAACATGATGTCTTTTCCTATGGATAGCAAAGAAACAAGATTGGTATTTTTAAAAAATCATAATTTTGGCCATTATGGAAGTAATTTCTAGAAATACATATAATCTAACCTTTACTTAAGTAATTTTGAGGGGGATTTTTTTCAGCAATTTAGGGTTTTGATAGTTTAGAAATTTAAACAGAGAACAAAGTTGGTGCGGTGGCGCATGCTTGTAATCCCAGTGACATTGGAGATGGAGGCAAGAGGATTGTGAGTTCAAGGCAGAGATTCTGTTCTTGGATGAGATGTGGTGGTGCATACCTGTAATCCCAGGACTTGAGAGACTGAAGCAGGATGATCAAGAGTTTGAGGCCAGCCTGAGCTGCATAGTAAGACCCTGTCTGGAAAAAAGAAAAGAAAAGAAAAACACAGAAGTAATTATTCTTAGAAGAAATAGTTTTGTGGAATCTTTACATATTTTTTTTCTGGTAGGATTAACCAAGGGAACTTGATTTCTTTTTTATTTTGATTGTACATATTTATGGGGTACAGAGTTGTAATTCAGTTCATTCATACACTGTTGTTGTTGTTAGGTGCCCTTGAGTTGGGTCCAAGTCATAGCAACCCTATGTACAACAGAATGAAACATTTCCCAACACTGTGCCATACCTGACACTACATCCGTGCTTCTCTGCTGTTCAAACAGTTTTTGATGGCTGATTATTTTGGGATTGTTTCAAGAGGGGGTTTCCAGGTCCTTTTCCCATTTTTGTGGTGCTGGCGATTGAACTCAGGGCCTCAGAGAGTGCAGAGTAGTGCTCTACCAACTAAACTATATCCCACTGTGCAATTATCAAATCAAGATTGTTGATAGTTCCCTCTCTTAAACATTTCACACAAGCAAAAGAAAAAAAATTGATTTACATGTAGGGATTATTGTATATAAGAGATTTGATTTCTTTCAGAGGCTGTTCTTAAAAACACTTTGGACAACTGGATGCTGTGGGACATGCCTTTAATGACAGCAACTTGGGACGCTGAGGCAGGATGATCACAAGTTTGAGGCCACAGGTAACTTGAGCAACTTAGACCCTGTATGAAAATAAACATAAAAAAGAGACTGGGGTGCAGCTTAGTGGTAGAACATTTGTGTAGCATGTCTGAAGACCTGGGTTCAACACCCCCCAGTACTGAAAAACACATTTATTGGATATGCACACCATTCCTCCAAGGTGAGAGGTTGGCGTGGTTGCCTAACTCCCAGCAAATACTTTGCTCATCAAAATCTGTCTTCTCTGTGTGTACTTTTACTCTACCTGTTCCTTCTCTGTATTTTTTTTTCAGGGTCTAAGTTGTGTCCCGAAAGATGATGGCCCCTTGTGTTTTACTGCACAATAAGTTTGTCATTTCCTTTATGTGGTTCACTTGGCTGCCTTTGGTACCCCTTCTCTTGAATTTTGCCATGTGTTTACATCTCTTCTGGACATTACCTGAATCAATATAGTTTTGGATACTTAGAGAGGGCAGCCTTATTTTGTTGACATTCCAGCAAATGTTTTCCAAAAGTTACCCTAGAAACTTCTAGCTGAAGCCACAGCTTGCTGACTAGTATCTGTGGAAAGGAAAGGACCTCTCCCATCTGCCTTGGGATTTTAATTACCTAGGGGTGATGGGTGCATTCAAATTACCAGTGTGTTCCATGAACTCATCCTTACTCGACAAAGCTAGCTATCCCAGAGGGCCAATCACAGATAATTGCCAAGGGAACCTGAAAGCAACAAACCTGCTTCTGTGGCATTGGGCTTTGCATTGAGTTGGCACTGGACAGCGTTCATTCATTGTGGACACACCCAGCTCAAGTGGAGGTGCATTCACTCCTGCTCTCCTGTTAACTTTACTGTTCTTTTGGTAGCCAAGTATCCTCATAAAATGATGACTTTTGGAGTAGTGGAATCCACAAATATTTTTTCAATGTCTGTGGCTAAGTGTGATATAATTTCCACATTGTAATATAGATTTAGGGAATCGATGCTTACCTTTTTTCCCCTCTTCAGAATTTTGAAAATTCTAGATATGATGTGGATTTTGTATCCACAGGTATCCACAGGTGTGATAGGATTTTCCCACCAGAAAGTTTGTGTTTTATTTCAGGTGGCATTTATCAAATCCATACTGGGTGTCAAGCTCTGTGCTAGATGTTTTATGTTTGCTTTCTTGTTTACTCTTTACAAGAACATTGTGACAAAATACTTTTGTCTCCATTTTATTGATGAAGAAATAGGCTAAGAAGGGTTCACTAACTTGCTCTCTTAGTCCCTTCAGTGCTGCTATGTCAGAATACCTGAGACTGGGAAATTATAAAAAACTGGGATTTACTTCTTACAGTTCTGGAGGCTGGGAAGTCTGGCCAGAGCCTTCTTGCTGTGGTATCCTATGTCGGAGAGTCAGAGAGCCCACATACATGAGAGTGGGACTAAACTCCAGCCTCACGACCTTTTAATTGGCTTCAATCCACTTATGGGGGCTGAGTCCTCATTACACAAACACCTTCTGTTAGGCCACATCTCAGCACTGGTGCATGAATTTTGGAGGGCACATTCTAATCATAGCATTTATATAACACCAAATAGCATGTGGTGGAATGAGACACTGAAAATTGTGTCGTCTTGGTACTTTCTCTGTTCTTTCACATGACCTGTGAATGAGCCATGCCAAAGACCAGTCACAGCTCATTCAAATTTTTTTCTTTTTTTCTTTTAAAAAAAGTTAACTCTCTTTTTGCAGCTTGTTTTAAGTTGAGGCCCTGATGGAGTATAACTATTGAATGTAGAAGTATAACTATTGAATGCATTTTTTAAGGGGATACTCAAGGTCCAAGATTACCCAAGAGGAATCTCCTGAGATTGCTTAGTGAGATTTTTGTCATTGTTGTTAACCAACATCATGGCATCCTCAAAACTTTGAACATATTATAAAGTGATGAGACCTGCCTGCTTGTCACCCCATCTGTTCTCTCAGACATGTACCCTGGCTCCTCCAATGATCGAATCAAATCTGAACTCTTCCATCTATCTACATTTAGAGTTGAAGATTCTCTAAATATGGTCACATTTCCTTGTACTCTGCTTCTGAGCACTCCCCAGCAGTTGTCCTCCATTCTGCAGTATGATTTGTCCCTCTTCTGCAGACCCTCTTCCATGTGGCCCCTGTCCTCTTCATCCTTCTAGACCCAACCCAAGAATTGTTTGGTCTGACAAGCCTCTCAGATACTTGGTTTCCAAACAATGGCCCTGGAGTTCGAGGCCTTTGGGCAATGTGTCCCAGAAACTGTGAAAGAGAGGCAGAGAGAAGTTCTTGCTCTTTACTCCAGCTCACCATACAGCAACCATTCTCTTCTTTGTTTGATTGAGAGGTACTCTACTGCAGGAAAGATTCACATTTTCCATTTTGATAGTGCGTAAGCACCAGGGGCAGGGCGGTGTTGCCAATGGGGCTCGTGAGTGTCAGGTTTCAGACAAAGGTGTTGGCTGAGGCCAAGAACATCCTGCAGGTGATTGATCTATAAAGATCAGAATGCTAATTTATTTATTTAGCTTGGGAAATGTAGCATCAAGAGGACTGGAATGCCTTAGTCAGTCTGGTTAGGGCACTTGCTCCCTGAAAGCAAGCTAGCTACCTGGGAAACCAGATTGTCTCCTGGGTGTTTGGGGAGCATGGAAACAGAACCAGATGTCTTTTGGACCTAACAAAGTTTCTAAGGAAAGATAAATCCATACACTCTAAGGTGATAGTTCTTAAATCTTAATATGCATCAAAATCATCTTGATTTTTGACTTAACCCCCAAGTTAGTGGTGTGTGTGTGTGTGTGTGTTGTTGTTGTTGTTTGTTAGGTGCCATCGAGTAGGGTATAACTCAACCCTATGTACAACAGCCTGCAGCCTTAGCCCTGTGGCATCTGATCCCATCAGATCTCACAAGCTAAACAGGGTTGGGCCTGCTTAGTACTTGGATGGGAGACCACCTGGGAACACCAGGTGCTGTAGGCTTGGGAGACAGACCCAGCAACCCCCTCCCAAAAATCAATCCACCATTGAAAACCCTATGAACAGCAGAGAAAACACAATAGTGTTTTGCCTGTTGTATGAAGGGTCGCTATGAGTTGGATACTAACCACAACATGTACAACAGAACAAGACACTCCCCAATACTGTGCCATGCACACGATCTTTTTAATGCTTAAGCCCATTGTTGCAGCCACTGTGTCAACCCATCTAGTGGAAGGTCTTTCTTATCTTCATTGATCTACTGCTCTCCCAAATATAATGTCCTTCTCCAGGAATTGGTCCCTCCTGACGGCATGGCCAAAATACTTAAGACACAGTCTCTCGGTCCTTACTTTCAAGGAGCACACTGGTTCTACTTCTAGGACAGATCTGTTGGTTCTTTTGGCAGATAGTATATTCAATATTCATCTCCAGCACCATAATTCGAAAGCATCAAGTCTTCTCCTCTCTTCTTTATTTAATGTCCAGCTTTCACAGGCATATGATGCATCTGAAAATATCATGGCTTGAGTCAGGCACACCTTCATCTTCAATGTGACATCTTTACTTTTCAACACTTTAAAGAGGTCTTTTGCAACAGCTTTCCTCAATACAATGCATCTTTTGATTTCTTAACTGCTTCTTCTGCGGGTATTGATTGTAGAACCAAGTAAAACAACATCTTGGACAACCTCAATGTTTTCTCCATTTATCATGAAGTTATGTACTGAACCTATTGCAAGGATTTTTATTTTATTGATGTTGAGGTGCAATCCATACTGAAGGCTGTGTTCTTTGATCTTCATCAGTAAATGCTTCAAGTCCTCTTCAATTTCAGCAAGCAGTGTTTGTGTGTGGAGGGTAAGAATTGGCATTTTTAAGAAGTTATCAGATATTGTTGATAATACTGATGTTACTGGTCTAGAGTACCACTTTGAGAAACTCAATCATACAGAAAATCATGGCATATAAGGCCAATATCCTATCCTTCCTTGTAGTCCTGATAATTGTGGACCATTCTTTATCATGTAATCTAAGACTTACTAACTTGTAATTAATTCCATTGTCTTTCTCCAAACCCCTCCATGAGAGTCAATATAAGGGATTAATGTCTCTTGAGAATATTAATTGCACGTTAGACCTGCGGCTCTGAAATACTACCAGGCCACTCATCTTTCTGATAGGGTTTGAGTTCTCAAACATTTTTGTCCCATATTTATGGCCCAAACTTTTTTCTCCGCTACTCCATCCATATGCATACATACTCCCTGCAGACTAAATCTTACACTGTGTGCAGATTTTACTAATTTTTGTTGGAAGCCATATTTCTTTTGGAGGAGAGAACTCTAGGGTTGCTTTCCTTTGCATTTCTTTTATTTCATTTTTCTGCCATACCCAACACCCAGTAAATGTGAACAATGGTGCTGTTCATCTTCTTGTTTTTGTCATGAAGTAATAAAGTGAAAGACACTTGGTTGTAATTTACCATAGATAAAGATTTCCTGCCTAAAATTTCAATAAGGTTGTGAGTCACAGTGCCATGGACATGTGAAAATAAGCTGTGACCCATGTCCTGAGAGTAATTGGACTCAGGATAATGAGGACCAAGTGGTTGGTGTGTACAGCCAAAATGAAGTCTTTGTTGCTTCCTGCTGCTCCTCTATTATCTTTTGGGCTTGGCTTCCCTAGGGAATCCAGAAAGCCTTGAACTATGGGATCCATTATGGGAATGGTAGACTCAGGGGACTGGAGCAGATACAGCTGGTGACTATATTTGAAAATGAGATCAAATACTATAAATATTAGAGGAGTATTTTAATTTTCAGTTTAATGGTTTTGAAGTTCCTTCTCAAGCTTGGGCTGACACATTTGTCATATACTTACCTGGTGTAGTTTTGGATGGCATTCTAATGTCTTCAACTTCAGTAGATATGCTAATATAGGTAATTAAGAACTTCAAATTCTCTGTTTCCCACTAGACAATTTAATTTAATCAGCATGCTACAGAAGATCCAGGGCTGGAGTTGGGTAGGCATCATAGCAACTTTTTTTTTTTTTTTTTTTTTTTTTTGCGGTGCTGGGGTTTGAACTCAGGGCCTCGCCCTTGCATGCTTTGCAAATGCCGGACCACTGAGTTGCACCCTCAGCCCATTTTTTTTTACTTTTTAAGACAGGGTCTCACTAAGTTACGCAGACTGCCTCTGGTCTCGAACTTGGGATCCTCCTGCCTCCAGCTCCCAAGCTGCTGGGATTAGAGGTATGTACCACCATGCCCGGTGCTTCTCATAGCAACTTTTAAATTGAGATGTTCTGTGCATTGATATTTGTTCCAAGCGTTGAGAATTAATTATCTATGATTATCCTATCATTTCTTTATGTTACAAGAATCCAAGAGGCTCTTCCTCTTCCTTCTTGTTTCTAGTGCTCTGGGTAGTACACAGAACTTCCCTCCTTCTTACCTCTCACTCTCTCTCCTTCCTCTAACCTCTTCCTGTCTCTCCTGCCCATCATGTGGTAGAGAAGACAATCAAGCAAAGCTAACTTAATGGGTAACAGGTAGGTACTAGAAATCAAATCAAGTTGGGGTGGGTCTGTATTGTGTCAATTTAGCTTGGCTGGAACTAGATTCCTGAAAATTACCTTCTTGTACAGTAGAAGATTAAAATGGGCCACAAGAGATATTTTGCAAAAGATTTGGGAGGTGGAAGTGAATGAAGAGCCATATTCTTTTTATGCTTGGGAGGTCTGTGAGTGGCACCTGGTGCTTTGCTGGTGTGATGCATGTCACCGATTCTCTAAGGTTTCACTCTTATAGCTGGTCCTGCAATTCCTGCTGCTCCTGCTGGGTCCTCCTTCAGCTGCTCCACCTCCTAGGCTAGGCAAAAGTTTAGTTCCATCACAAAAAACTCCAGCAGGATGCCTTGTTATTGAAGATGGAGCCTGGGGAGAGATGAGAGAATAATATGGATTCCACTCTGGTTTTTGAAAATTTCATCCCCTCCTTTTTTGTCCTGGTGGATTCTTGCTTTCCCATTTCACAGCTCTGTTTCTCTTCTGAGCATTGGTTCTTTTGGCTTCAGACTTCAGCACCAAACACAGAAGGCTCAGTTTCATGTGTGTTGTTTAACCAGCTCCCACTATTGTGTAAGGTCAAGTTCCTGTGATAAATCTATTAGCTACTTCCTGGTGGTTCGGCTTCTTTGATTGAACACTGGTTGATATATGATACTTGTTATGATTCTTAGGCAGGGGAAGCATTTGTAGCATCTCTGATGGGAATCCATCAGTGGGGAGTTTGGCCACTAGGTTTCAAGATTATAAAGAACCTAATGGGAGCTGATTTAGGATACTGAAGGATTTGGATATAAATAATCAACTAGACATCAGTAGCTGATGCCACTGAGAGGCACTTTATGCAAATAAACCCTGGGAATAGGATTCCCAGGTTCTGCTAAGGCACTCTACAAGCTGGCTTTAAGAATGGGATTTTCAAGCAACAGAGAAATGCAACTTCTTTGCATCTTGGGTCTGAAACTTCCAAAAGGCAGATGCTATTTGCAACACGGCTTTACGATTTTCTTCCTGTGCCCCTTCTCTCTGCTTTTTGAAATGGGTACAAAGAAAGATAGCAGAAAGAGAAAAACTTTCCCTGTTATCTTTCTTCCTTTACCCTTCCATAATTTCCCTTTACCAATCATTTCCCAGTCCTAAAGCACAAGCATGTGACCATCAAATGTGGATATTGTTTCAATACTAGGAAATGACAATTTTGAAAAAAAAAAACCAAAAACAAAACACCTCAATTCTTTATATTTATGGAATTCCATCTTGAACTTGGGCAGTTTCTTAAGACAGTGATATTTAGTATATTCTCTTGTCTTTCCTCTTTCTACCTGTTTTTATATTTCTTGTCCTTTCTAAAGAAGTAACCAGGGAAAGAACCTCCCCAAATTCCATCTTTCAGGAGAAAAGCATTTTGTGAGCCATAATCTGGATTAAATTAGGGGAATTAAATTAGCCTTTAACCCACTTTTCATAATTCAGAAAAGCCAATACAAAAAGGCTCTAGAATTTTATTCTAAGAGGAAAGTTGACTCTTAACACAAATATATTTTAAGTTATGAGAAACTATCTCAAAGTATTGCAAATGACATGAAGTGACAAGGTTGAAACCTATGGTTATATTATCCTGTTTTACTGCCTTATTTATTTCCTCAGAAATATTGCAGACACAGTAAGTAGCAGACATAGAGACACAGAGTTTATGATGTTCTCAGCCTTTCTACCACACATTAAGCAGGAGGTCCTGCTGCCTCAGTCTTTTATCATAGCATTTTGCATGGCCCAATTAATCCTTAATTCATACCAAAGTAAGAAAGGTTGACTACCATCTGTCTGGGCTGGGAAATGGAGAGAGGCAGAGGGATTTGAATTTAAAAGTTTAAGTGTGGGAAAGAATACTTCTGACCTTACTTGAATGCTTGGGAAATTATCTTTTGTAGATTCAGGTCCTTTTCTCTAGTACTAAAATCAATCCCATCAGGGAAGTTACAATACCCCTTGTAACAAGATTGCTTCTGCCTTCTTTTCTTAATTCTACAGCTGTACAGAATTTAAGTAGCAGAATTAGGAGAATCACCAGATCATACATGGATATTTGTGTGTGGGTGGTGGGGCATGGTTATTTAAAACTCATCTGGAATGAGGGAATACATATATGAGTCTAGGTCATCTTTTAGAGTACTGGATCAAATCCCTGAGTGAATTTCTTCACTGCTTGGATTACTCATAAATTGAACGCTAAAATGAGAACTTTTTGCACTTAAGAAAATGGCATTCTATCTATCTATCTATCTATCTATCATCTATCTATCTATCTATCTATCAACTGTCTATCTATTTTTAAAGCATTTTGGAATTTTTGGAGCAGGAGGAATTGAGTTAGATGTGAGGTTTCTCAACAGCCCGGCAACAGCAGATTTGGGGCTGTTCTAATTTGAATCTAGGGAACCAAAACAAGAGATAGGTTTCTGGGCATTTTTTGCATATTTTTTGGCCACACAGTATTATGTTAAGCAACAAAAGTCGTAGCTCAGTTTTGGCTGACTTATTGAAACTAAAGATTTACTTTGGAGTTTGATTGTTACTGTTGAAGACAAGTCCATGGACTAAACCATTATTTTTTTAAAGCCATCTTTTCACTATACAATTGGCAGGATAAGGGTAGGTTGTATAGTTTCTCTGAACACTTTCAACCAAGTACCAGGCATACTGATGATTGCTTATGAGAAGAAAGCTGAATTATGGCTTTAACTCAAGGAAGAACAAATAATTCAACTTATCTTTATCTATGGATGTGGCCCTAAACTACAATCTTTACATAGCATGGTAGTATTCTAATTGTTGTAATGGAAAATAATTTGGGAATCCCTGAGACTTGTGAGTTCCCCTTGCCTGCTTTGCCATTTTGGTCATATGCATTACTGTCTTACTGCTCACTTCAGTTATTTTGTATCTGCTCAGACCTAAGGAGAGAAAGAATTATGCACCATGCCCACCCATGCCCCTCTCCAAGTATAGGGTATATTCTGACTTCCTTCATCATAGATTGGCTTTGCCAGACTTTGAACATAACAAAATGGAATCATTTCATATCCTTTCTCATGTCATACATTCTTTGCTCAATATAACATATCTGAGATTTGCCTGTGGTGTTAGATGCTATAGTTGCTTGTTTTTTCCCATTGCTTGGTATATTTCATTGTGTAAGAATATGTCACAATCTATTCTCCTGCTGATGGACTTTGGCATTTTCTATTGTTGTTGCTTTGTTGCTTTGCCTATTATGAGTAAAGCTGTTTTATTCCTGTTCATATATTTTTGTTGTATTATTATTATTATCTTGTGACAGAGTCTCACCATAAGCACCAGGCTGACATCTTCCTGTTCATGTCTTTTTCATGGACACAAGCATTTATTTTCCTTGTGAGTTAAATTGCTAGGTGATTGCAGAGGCATATAAATCAGCCTTAGAAGATATCAGCTTTCCAAAATGATTAAACCAATTTACATTTCTACCTCAATGCATGAGAGTTTCAGTTGCTCCATACCTTTATTAGTACTTGGTATTGTCAGCTTTTTAATGTTAGTCATTCTGGCATTTGTACAAGAAATTCATTCTGATTTAAAATCATATTTTCCTGCTGAGTAACAATGGTAAAGATCTTTTCATGTTTATTAACTCCTCCCCACCTCCCAGTTTTAAAAAATTTGAGTTTGAACATGATTCAAATATAGTTTCAACCTTTTCAGTTGTATGAATTCTGACAAATGCATGCAACTGTGTGACTACTACCACAATCTAGATAAAATATGACATTGTCCACAGCAGTTCCTTCAGTGCCCTTTGTAGCCTCCAGGTTTTTATTTTTAACCTCATACCTACTCATGGGCAAAACTTCCCTCACTTATCTTTCAATTAAAACATATTAAAAAGGTGTGTGTGTGTGTGTGTGTGTGTGTGTGTGTGTGTGTGTGTGTGTGTGTTTATTTGGTGCTGGGGATTGAACCTAGGGTCTCACACATGCTAAGTGTATGTCCTACTAATGAGCTATACCCCTATTCATCCCTGTGTATTAGAGATTTTAACTGACTACCCTAGAAAGCATGATTCCATCTTGGAGCATTTGCCTTTTAAATATCTCTCCTCCAAAGACCTATTTAGATGTCAGTGAATATTAAATGTTGATTTTACACATCTTGGTATTGGATAGGGTTAGAGAGATTTGGGGAAGAGATGCTGCCCATTGCCCAAGGCTCATCTTACAGCCTTTTCTAAGAATTCATGAGGCTGCCATGGGCCCTTTATAGATTTTCTGACAAAGTCCGAGACTGACTTTTCCCAGCTTCCAAAATAACAGTCAGTCCTTGGGACCTGAGACCTTTGCTAATTAGATCAGGCCTCCTGCTGAGAGGCAAAGGTAGAAGAATATTCCTGATAAATCCAACAAAACTGACCTGGGCCTCACTCTGGGAATAAACTTGCATGCCGTAGGGTATTTGCATATTCACTCTTTTTTCCTAAGCATTAAAGCATTTACATGAACTTGTATTTTCAAGGATCCTTTATCCACTTTCCAAAGTCTAATATGCTAATGAGTTGTTGTTGTTGTTGTTAGGTGCCATCGAGTCGGTATCCCACTCATAGCGACCCTCATAGGGTTTTCAATGGCTGACCGTTTCGGGAATGCCTTGGGAGTGGATTGCCAGGCCCTTCTCCCATTTTTGCGGTGCTGGGAATTGAACTCGGGGCCTCAGAGACTGCAGTGCTAATGAGAGGAAGGCATAATTAAACTGATAACAAATGCAGCTGTGTGGGAGAAGTTGTTTCTATAGTACCTTATAATGATAATTCTGCATGCAATGATAGAAGAAAAACAGAAAGGGGAAAAGATATTTGCTGGGGTTATTTGGGATTAAGTACTTTGTGTTGAGTGATGTAAAGTCAATCATCATTCTTCCCTCTGTTAGTAAAACTGATAATTCTCATTTCTGCTTTGAGGGGTGTGTAGACATTTGGAGAAGTGAATAGAGGTGGAAGTGAAGATGTCTTAGGTTGGGATCTTCTGAAATGGAGATTTTCATTCAGATTAACTGGAGAATGTTCTTGGGGACAACACTTCTCAGGGAGTGAGAGCAGTAGAGTTGGGGAAAGGAGATAGTTGGGGGAGGTTGCAATTTTAAATAGAGTAGTTGGAGGATGCTACATTGAAAAGGTAATAGTCAATACCTGATGAGGGAGGAGGTAGTGCAAACACCGGGGAAGAAATATTTAGGCAAAGAAAACAGCAAGTGCAAAGACTGCATGGTAGTGTACTTGGAATATCTGAGAAACAATTAGACTCGTATGGTTGGAAGAAGATAAATAAGGGCAAGAAAAGGGAAAGAAGTCAGAGAGGTAATGGGATAGGGGGAGTGACGGTGGTGGTGGTAGATGCTATATGGCTTATGAGCCATTATAGTGCGATAACTCAGCAATATGACTAGAAGCTATATACCCTTTTCCCAGAGGATTTTTCTGAATGACCCTAGAGGAAATGCATCCCCGTTTCTTCCTAGAAGATCTGAAATGTTTTTGTGTCCATAGGTCTAAATCATTTGTAATTTCTTGTCTTTTCAGTTTTGTTCAGTGACCAATTGACTATTTTGAAATTTGTCTGTTGTCAACTCTTTCTCTTCACCCATGTTGTACTTCTGGCCTATTTTACTCTGTTGGTGGCTGTATAATAGTTTGGGCAACAGTGAAAGAGGAATTTAGATTCCAACATGACCATGTAGCCATGTGTTGGCAGACCTGTACAAGGTTGAGAATAAGATAAAGTATTGAAATAATTTTGTTGAATGAGATTGGGCATTTGTCCCCATTATGCTTTTTAAATTAAAATAGCCAGCTATATGTTTTATGCCAGACTAAAGGGAGAGGATTCAAATTTCACTTCATCAAATCATTATTTTTCATTGATTGTAGCATAAAGGCACAGACTCTGACCCCATAAAAATCTTCAAAAATTTGAGAGCAAGAATAAAATGAAATATTTATTAGGATTATATGTGGTATTAGAAGTGCTAGGAATCTTACCAAAACATCACAGCCCAGACCAAAGCAAAACTTTTATGATGTTCTGGCTCTTCTGGTAATTTGAACAGTGTTGAAAGATAAATTAGAATTGAGCTCTTAGGTGTGACTATGTTGTTGTTGTTAGGTGCCCTCGAATCGATGTCCGACTCATAGTGACCTCATGTACAACAGGCGAAACAGTATTGTTAGTGCTTCTCTGTTATTCACAGGATTTTCAATGGCAGATTGCTTCTTAGGAGTGGGCTGCTGGGTCCCTTCCCCAAGCCTACAGCACCTGGTGTTCCCTGGTGGTCTCCCATCCAATTATTAACCAGGCCCAACCCTGCTTAGCTTCTGATCTGACGGGATTGGTCGCCACAGTGGTGTTTTGAAAGACCTAGTATATCTCATTTTGTTCCTTGCCTGTTTCTGGCTGACACCTAATTAGCATTCATCTACTTTACTTTGAAAAGGTCTACCCTTGCCTAGCAATTAAAATTTCTGAGACCAGGTTTTTTCACTTTATTTTTTGCAATCCTTTCATTGTGTGTTTTTCATAGTTCCTTGGAGAGTGTTCTAACTCCATGGATAGTTTTTTGGAGTTGGATATAAAAAAATTCTTTTAGGAATGTTTCTGCCCTAAAGAAAGATCAGAACCTTCTGAATGTTTGGGATTATAGGTAACAGAAACTACTTAAAATACAGGGATATTTCTCAGGTCTTAATCTCTGTGTCTAGGTATCTGTTTTCTAGAAAATTCTATGTGCTACTGGAGGTTAGGGCCAAGCTCCAGTTTTCAGAATTAGGTTAGGCAACTCCTCCACAGTTTGCAATTAAAAAGACTAATAATGGTGAAAAGCAAGAAAGGAGATTTAATCAGTGGCACATGGGGAAGAAAAACAGATAAAAGAATCCTGTGACCTCAAGTCTGTCTTCCAGGAACTAATATGAAATTTAGATTTAGGTAGAGGAAGAGTTGGGGTCAGGGGCAAGAGGTATGCATAATTAAGCAGTCCTGGTGATCTTGTTGACTATTATGTAACTTCTGATACTGAAGGGTGGTCCTAGGAAGTTGTTACCACTGTCACTGCTGGGGCTAGTCTTATTCCCTTGTCCGAAAAAGTTTTTTATTTAGCAAGGTTCCCTGAATCCAAGGTGGCTGCAGCTTTAGGAGAAAGACTGGAGAGCTTCAGGTGCTTCTTGGGGGTGTGGAACAGGACACTTGTGGGTCTGAGGAGTCTATGCTTTTTAGCAAAAACCATTTCTAAGTGCCTGTTGTATACAATGGAGGAGAAAAGTCTCAAGGTTTGAGGGACAACCATATCTGTGCCTCTTCTCTCTCCTAGACTTTTATGACTTGTGTTGTCAAGAAAGAAGGAGAGAAATCTCTGCCCAATGTCCTATAGACCTTGGAAATGGGGTTAAAGGGATGAGAGTGTTGAATCCTAACCACCAGACCACCAGGGAGCATCAAAAGAATGAAATTTGTGGGACATTTTGTGTGTCCAAGAAAATTAGATAAGGAGTCCCAACTTCTACTTCCTACCTGCTGTTCTACCTCTCTGGTCTCATGACATCTCTAGTCACTAAGGGGACTGGGTTGCTGTGTGCTTACTTCTAGAGTAAGCCATTAATATACACAGCACAGACTATGATCAGAGGGAGAGCTTTCCCCAAATTAGCAGGTTCAGAGCTTTTCTAAAAATGTCAGTCATCTTGGTCACACAAAAGCAAGGCCTGGTATAGTCTGCAGGGTGGAGCACTCATGTTTACCTGGTGGACTAGGCTGTCTGCATTCCCCAGGAAGGAGAAAGAGCAATGTAGTCTGAGCTGGCTGGCTTCCTGGGAATTGGACCTGATTGGGGGAGGTTGGCCACCTCTGGAAAAGACTCTCCAGAGGATGGAAGATCGTCCCTAGAATGGTCTGCTTCCTTTTGCCTTTCCTTTTGGAGTTCTGGGACTCAAAAGTCACCAGAAATTTATTGTCCCTTGAAAAACTTGCTTTGTAATTAAAAAGAAATTCTTTCTTCTTCCTCCCTTCTTCCCTCCCTCCCTCCCTTCCTCCCTTTCTCCCTTTCTCCCTTTCTCCTTCTCCTTCACCTCCTCCTCCTCCTTCTTTCACTCTCCTCCCTCCCTCCCTTCCTTCCTTCTCTTCTTTTCTTCCTTTTGGCAATGCTGAGGATCAAACTCAGGGCCTCATGGATGCTAGGCAAGTGCTCTACCATTACATTCTCCCCTACCCCCAGATGCCCTTTTTGGTAATTATATAATGACTAATCCCTGGGAATATTCTTTCAAAATTATGAATTATAAGTCTATAAAGAAGAATCGAGAGGGAATAAACTGATTCCTGGACATTGGAAAAAATAAAAATCAGACCAAAACAACTATTTTAGAGCATAAAAAATGGGTACCTTGTAAAGCTCTGCTGATGTTAAGGATGCTCTATTTAATACCTTATTTTGACATGGAATAGTTCCCCATCCCCACCTCCCCAAAACACCTTTAATTGGACTTTTCAAATTTCTCATTTTATTTCAAGTGTGCAAAGTGCTATTAGAGCTAAATTTGGTATAAACTTAAGGATTGCCCAAGTTGAGATGCATCCTGCTGATACAGTGATCTGTTTTCAACTGCAATCAGTAGTAGGACTGCAGGTGCTAAGATTTAGGTTAATTTCATCACTTGAATAAAAGTGAATGAATATTAAATAAAATTATAATGGCAAAAGTATGTAATTCCTTCTCTAGATGCTTAAACAAAACATAATGAACTCAGCAAAGGACTAGCATTTTAGAATTTGTGGGGTACCTTCAGATGCATCATATAATTTAATTCTTATAAAACTTATTGTTGTTAGGTGCTGTTGAGTTGTGTCTGACTCATAGTGACCCTCATGGAGTTTTCAATGGCTGATTGTTTTGGGATTGCTTTGCCATGTCCTTCTGTTTTTGCAGTGCTGGGGACTGAACTTGGGTCCTCATGCAGAGCAGCGCTCCACCAACTGAGCTAAACCCCAGCCTTGTAAAACCTAGGGGAACAGTATAGTTAATCCTAGTTTGCCATTAAAATCACTTGCTTAAGGATTATTTTAGCTGAGTGATAGATTTAAGATGGAAACCATGGCTTAATGAGACCAGAGCCTTTGTGACACCAATACATCTTCTCTTAAAATATCCACAGTCCTCATTGCTTATGCAATCTTTCTCTGTATTACACACCACATGTTATCTTGCTTATGATTATCTAGGTCTAAACATGAATTTGAAGTTAAATATGAGTTCTGAAATTAAATATAAGTTCCTTTAGAACTTATATTACCTTCAGAGTTCAAAATAAACATTAGTTGAAAGAGTGCAACACAATATTTCTTCTACAATCTTTTGTTTAATCTATGTTCATGTAATAGCACAGAATAGAGTTATGTCTCCTTGGACTAGCCAATATCTTATTGTGCTAGTTACTAAAAGACAGTAAAATCATCCAGAAAATTTTTTAGTGAATGTGTAGGAAACTTGGTGACATTCGATCTTAGATTTTTTAGTTATTTTTTAGCAATAATAAAATTACCTGAATTGTCTGGTCCTGAATGGATTAAAGTAGTATGTTTTGATCTAACTAATATGAATTATTAGTAAAATAATATTTTAATTCTAAAGGCCTGGTTTTGAAGCACTATCAGGTCTATCCTGGATTACAGTCCTAGGACACAGACAAAGCCTCTTTCTATTCTTTTACAATATTTTATCTGCTATTTAGTGCCATTTTAAAATAATGTGTTATATATATCACTCAGGTCTAGGGTTTAGTAGCTCAGGTGGTAGAATTCTTGCTTTGCATGTTCTGAGGCCCTGGGTTTGATCTATGCCACCACAAAAATGGGAGAAGAACCTTGCAACCCTGAAATAATCAGCCACCAAAAACTCTATGAATACCAGAGAAACACTGATATAGTGCTGGGCATGGCACAGTGTCTGAGAGTGTTTCATTGTACTGTACATAGGTTCACTATGAGTCAGATTCAACTTGATGGCACCCCAAAACACCACTACTTCCACCACCAACACCAACAACATATATCACTCAAATTATGAGGCTCAAATTAGAATGCTCAAACTCATCAGAAGACCAAACAGGATCACCAATATTTTTCAGATTGGGCACATTCAAGAGGTAGTATGTGCTTTATTCATTCAGTTAATGATCACTAAACACCTACCATGGATATTGGACTATATTCAGCAATGCAAAGGTAATTAAGATGGAATTTGTCCCAAAGAATGTACTGACTAGCTAAGAAGAGAGATATACCCTAATAGTGAAACACTGTGGATGGTTACTGAGAACTGGAAACAACCTGAGAAAATATACCCAGAAGCCCTCTGTGGAAGGTGAAGATGACTTTCCAAGGAGGTGACATTGAGTTGGACCATAAAGGACAAGTGAGACTTTTCCAGTCACAAGAGGGAGAAGCAAAATTTCTGAGTGGTGGAAATAACATGTGCCCAGGAAAAGAACAGAGGAATATCAAGACAAATTTGAGAAAGAATGAAATATTAATATAGCTGGAGTGTAAGAGGTGAACAGCAAACAACAATTCAAGTGACAATGTGAAGGGACAATTATACCATCAAAACAGGTTTGGATTCCATTTATGTAGGCACTTGATTTGTAGGTAACAGTGGCCAATATTTTCTGAACTAAAAACCTATGTAAATAGTCTTCATTTGAGATAGATATACTTGGCAGTGCACAGATGGTCATTGTAATTGTTTAGGGGAGATATAACAGTCTGAAGCTGGGCATGGTGCTACCCACCTATAATCTGAAAATTCAGGAGGCTGAGGCAGGAGACCAGTCTTGTGTATAAGGTAAGTTCGAGACCAGCCTGGTCTACATAGTGAGTCCCAGGCAGCATGGGCTACATAAATAGACCCAGTCTCAAAATAATTTGAATTAATAAGTGATGGAAAGAAATAGACAAATCTAAATAATATTTAAGAGGCTGAATTAACTTATTAGGGACAAATGGAGGGCAGTGGCTATGGGATCTCTTTGTTTCATCTATGATTTCAGCTGCAGCTCCAATGGATGGATCCTGTACTGGATATATACTGATCCCCAACTTGTGCCCCAATTGCAGTAACCTTAAGTCCTGGGAAATGAGACTCTGTTAAAATACTGTAGCCTCTCTTTCCTCAGTGTGAAAATCTGGAAGCTGATTCCATGCGGCTCCTCCACAGAAAGTCCTGCATAGAACTTCACTCCAGTTGCCCACATTAGGAGGCCACTTGGTGACACTCCCTTTACTAGTTCTTTCTTGCTCCCTGCCTCATGTTCCCTGCTCTCTCACTCCTGCTTACCTTCTAATTAAACTCTATAGTCATTGCTCAGTGTCATCTTTTGCTTTTTCAAGCATTATCGCACACACACACACACACACACACACACACACACACACACACACACACACATATATATATTCTATGATGCATGGTTGGCCAATGGGAGGCCAGTTCTTACATCGGAAGTGCTGGAGGAAGAAAAGCTTAGGAGAATAGTAGTAGAGGGCAATTGGGTCCTATTTAGAACATAGGAAATTGTAGGTGTTTTGGGAATATTGTATGGAAGAGGCACAGTGGGAGAGAAGTGGAGACTTCAGGAGCCATCAGAATAAAAGCCAGTGAAGAGAAGAAAACTGGTCAAGTGAGGGGATGGTCCAGGGGAGAGATGAACAGAACCTTGGAGAATGCCAGCATTTTAGGAATAGGCAGACAAAAACAGGATTGCATTCACTGCAATTTTGTTACTCCCCAGGGAATGCCTGGCACATGGCAATGCTTAGTAAATATTTGTCCAGTGACTGAACCAGAAAAAGAGACTGAGGAATGGACACAACCCTGGAGAACTAGGAAAATGGGGCTCTATGGAGGAGAGAATGTAAAAAGGCAAAAGTGTCAAATGTCACAATAGGTTCGAGATGATGGGTGAGCTTGGTCACTGGGCAGTTTTGCTGGCCTCTGTGAGAAAGGCAAGGCCAGCAAGTTCAAAGAGCAGATGGCCAGTGTATCCATCGGGGATCTCCAGAAAAACAGAGTACCTGCATGTGCGCGCGCACACACACACACACACACACAAACACACACACACATGCATGAGATTTATTGGATTAGCTTACACGCTACGGGCCTGGGTAGTTCCACAGCTGCACCTGCAGAGAGACCAGTAGCCATTCAGTCTTGTTGGTGTTGATTACTCAGGGAGGCTGAGGAAACTATAGTCTGAAATCCATGGGCAGTGGCAATTAGAGACACACACTCTGCTCCGGTAGGATTTTAGTCTGTTTGCAAGCATGTGCTGACTTTTTCCTCTACTTTATTCCACGCAGACCCCAGCCTATTGGAGGGTGATGTCATATGTCAATCTCTCTGGAAATGCCCTGACTGATGCATCCAGGGGTGTGGTTTACTACTCTTGTTGTTATTGTCAGGTGCCATTCAGTCGTGTCCAACTCAGTGACCCTCATAGGATTTTCAATGGCTGATTGTTTTGGGATTGCCTTGGGAGTTGATTGCCACGTCCTTCTCCCAAACAAACCCCGGAATTCAGAGACTGCAGAGTTGTACTCTACCAACTGAGCTAAATCCTAACCCTTACTATTCTTAGGCATCCCTTAATATAGTCAAGTGACAATCAAGGACAATCATCATAGCAAGGGACAAGAAATCATTGTGACGTGAGGAGGTAAGAGGGAGATTTGGAGTACTATTTAAAATTATGATTTTAAAACTAATGTAAGGTGGTTGAAGAATTTTGGAAGATGTGGACAAGTATAGTAGAAAGCAGCAAATTACGACCACTTAAGATCACTCTTTTCCAGCATTGTTCATCTAATGCTGCTAACAAATTATGGTATTAGGTTGTACCGTATGAATGATTCTATAGCTCAAAACTGGTTGAATAGTGGCAATTTCTGAAGATTCAAAATATAGTTCTTGGAAGATACATAATTACTCTTTCAAGAGGTGGAGAAAGGAGGCTGGGTGCTGTGGTGCACACCTGTAATACCAGTGACATGTGAGGCAGAGGCAGGAGCACCCCAAGTTCAAGGCCAACTTTGTGAGACCATATGTCAGGATAAAAAATATAAAGCGGTCTGGGGGAACAGCCCAGTGGCGCTTGCAAGGTATGTGTGAGGCCCTGGGTTCAACCCCCAAGTACTGAAAAACAAAAAAGCAGTGAGAGGAGGTAGAAACTGTAGGAATAGGTCATGGGGTTTTCAGATATAGGTAATGGTTTAAAGTTTTAAAATTTAACTAGAAACTTTCTTTAGGGTGAGGACATCATAACATATTTCTATAACCAAAAAGTAGAAAGAAGACTGATGACAAGTGGCAACAGTCGCTTATAGGGTTGGAGATGTGAAAATTATTTCCCCCCTGCTGATCTGGTTGTGTAGTTTTCTCCAGCAGCCCTGCGCAACTGAGGAAGCTGCCAGGTGGGTCTCCAGCTGCCGGGCAGCTTCTGGAGAAACAGCTTCTCTGCTCCATTGCAGGGATCTAGTGAGCTCTCTTCTCCTTGGCCTTGCCCGGAAAATGAACCCAAACAGCTTGAACAAAACATGCCGAGGCTCTCATTGAGAAAGAATCACATCTGTAAACAGGCTGCTTGAACTGATTTGAGCCTCAACCTCAAGGTAGGAAGCAAGATGCCTTTTGTTTATTTTTGGAGTGGAATTTAAGGCTTAATCTGTAGACAGAGAAAGAGAGTTTGCTTTTCCATCTGGAATGCCACTGAGGCATTGAGAGGCTAGCAGTAAAGTTGGCCTCTAGATGTCTCTAGGGTACCTATGAGGACTCAGACATTTAAGCTTAGCCATTATTGACTTCTTGCAGCACAAAGGTAGGCAGCAAAAGGGCCATTGAGGAATTATAAGGTTTATTTTATTTTTTTTTAAATGATGAGAGAACAGGTACTTTTTGAGCCTCTATTATATTAGAAAATCAGCCAAAGCTGTGATTAGCAAGACTGACATCCATTGCACCAGTGAAAAAATAAATGACCTTAACACCAAAAACAATGACTGGGAAAGAAAGCCAAAATCTCTTCTGTGAAAGCTCTCTACTCTCTTATACCTCATGTAGAAGAATGAAACCAGATACCTAATCCTTATCATTTACAAAAACCAACTCAAAATGGATTGAAGACTTAAATATAAGGCCTGAAACTATAAAACGACTAGAAGAAAATATAGGAGAAATGCTTGAGGACTTTGGAACAGGCAAGTATTTTTTTCAAGACAAGACCCATAAAGGACAGAAAACAAAAACAAAGATAGGCAAATGGAATGATATCAGATTTAAAAGCTTCTGCACAGCAAAGGAAACAAAACAATGAAGAGAGAACATATAGAATGGGATAAATTATTTGCAAACCATAATATGATAAGGGGTTAATATGCATAAATATATTATTGTTGTTAGATGCTGTTGAGTTGGGTCCAACTCATAAAAAATGCAATAGTAAAAAAAAAAACCAGATTAAAACATAGTCAATAGACATACATAGATATTACTCAAATGAAAACATACAAATAGCCAAGGTTTTTGTGAAAAACTGCTCAACATGAGGGAAATGCAAATAAAAAAACACAATGAAGTATCATCACACCCCAGTGAGAATGGCTATTATCAAAAAAGGCAAAAGATAACAAGTGCTGGTAAGGAGGTGGAGAGAAGGGATCCCTTAAACACCACTGGTGAAAATATGAATTCGTCTATGTCTTATGGAAAACAGCATAGAAGTTCTTAAAAAATAAATATAATCCTAGCACTCAGGAGGCTGAGGCAGAAAAAAACTTGAGTTTGACATCTGCTTGGGTTACATATAAAACCCTGTCTCAAAGAAAAAATAAAAAATAAAACTACCATATGACCCATAATCCAAGTTTGGCTATATATCCAAAGGAAATGAAATCAGTATGTCTAAGAGACATCTTCATAACCATGTTTATTGCAGCACTATTTACAATAGCCCCAAAGTGGAAACAACCTAACTGTGCATCAGCTGACAAATGGATAAAGAAAATGTGGTACATATACCCAATGGAATACTATTTAACTATAAAAAGGATGAAATTCTTTTATTTGAGACAACATGAATGGAACTGGAGGTCATTATGCTAAGTGAAGTCAGATACAGAAAGATAAGTACCACATGATCTTGTTCATACGTGGAATATAAAAGCCAATCTCATAGAAGTTGAGAAGAGAGTGGTGGTTACCAGCGGCTGGGAAAAGGAGGGAGGAAAGAAGGATGAAGAAATGTTGATCAATAGGTTCTAAGCTATAGCAAGATAGAAGTAAGAAGCTCTTGTGTGCTATTGTAAGTAGGATGACTATAGGTAAGAATAATATACTGTATATTTTGAAAAGCTAAAAGAAAGAATTTTGAATGTTTTCTCCATAAGGAAATGATAAATATTTAAGGAAATAGATATTTTTAACATGATTTAAACATTATATAATGTATGTATTGAAGCATTATATGACATTCCATATATATATATATATATATATATATATATATATAATTTTTGTTTTTATGTATCAGTTAAAAATAAACTTAATTTAAATTAAAAAAACCAAAATATGGATTTTCCTGTCCTTCAGTCATAAGCTTCAGCTTCTTTCTTCTCAGAAACTGGAATATAGACAAGTATCTGAGCTTCAGCTGTGTGCCGGGTCCACAGGCTTAGATGGAGAGTAATCGCCTCTCACAGCAGAGAAGAAAATCACTCCTCCAGGGGTTGGGTGACACTGGAGACTTGGCTTATTACTACCCCTGTAGCTTCAAATTAGAATGGAATCCTTCTAAAGAGGAGCTTTTGATACTGCATGTAATTAAGACTCTTTAATAGGAACTTTTCCATGTATTCTGAAAGTAGAATTGTTGTTGTTGTTGTTAGGTGCCGTCGAGTCGAGTCCGACTCATAGCGACCCTATGTACAGCAGATCGAAACACTTGCCGATTCTGTGCCAGGCAAACCATCTTATTTATGTTTAAGCCCATTGTTGCAGACACTGTGTTAATCCATCTGGTGGAGGGTTTTCCTCTTTTGCGTTGACCTGCCACTCTTCCAAACA
>VMDO01004948.1:6959-45990 GCA_007922755.1 Pedetes capensis | reverse complement strand
TTAGAGAGAAGCTTATTTATTTCTTTATTTTTTAATCAAGGTTCAGGCACCTTGCTTTATAATGTTTCCAATTTCAGGTATTGGAAACTTCTCTTTTTTCTCCTTTTCTCCTTGGCTCTGTGTATTAACTTGAGACATTAGTAACAGCACTTAGCTAACCCAGATCCAGGCTTCTTATTTCCCAGGCACTGATTGCCTTTTATCTTTAGCAATGTTGTGGGTTTGTTTGATTATTATTCCTGACACACCCATGAAGATACCAAAGTTCAAAGAGGTTAACTGAGTTACCTAGAATCACAGTTAGGAAGAGGTGGAACCACTTCAGGCACATGTCATCTGATATCATTTCATTACATTATTATTATCATGTGCTCTTGTTAACATTAATATAACCCATACATGCATCTGAGTTTTACTACGTATTAGTCAAAAGATTCCATAAACTTTGTAAGTTGATTAAGGTATAACCAAAAGTGATGTAATAGTTGCATAATGGAAAAAGCAAATGCTGTATTACTCTGTACCCACCAACATTTACCAATAAAGGGAAAAAAACCATGAAAAATTTCTGTAGATCCAAGAGAGGAGGGACTGCCCAATACAGAGCATTGCATAGACCTCATAGAAGGGCACTTCCTCAAAAACCAACTAACAGGTTTCTACTTTACTATGAAGTATCAATAACAGACATTTTCAGTAATTCTGGGAGTGAGCATCTCCAACATTGTGTTAGAAATAGAGAGGGTATGATGTTTAATGTTGCAAAGAATGGTTGGTGGTCTAACTATCTGAGAGGATTAAATAAATGAAATTAATTCCTACTATCTGTTTGCATTACTGACTTCAGAAGAAATAGATGGTGGTGTTAGGGTTTGAATATGAAATGCCCCCCACAGGCTCATGTGGTGAATGCTTGGTCCTCAGCTGGTGGCACTATTTTGGGAGGTGGTGGAAATTTTTGAAGGTGGGACCTAGCTGGGTAAAGTAAGTCCTGGATGTGTGTCCTTGGAGATATATCTTACCCTACCCCCTATCCTGAATCTCTCCCTCTCAGCTTCCTGTCTGTCATGAAGTGAGTAGACTCCATCATATTCTCCTAATGCCATTATGTTCTACCCAAGTGCAGGGGGCCAAACAACCATGGACTGTTCCCTGTAAAACCATAAGCCAAAAGAAATCCTTTCTTCCTTAAGTTGTTTCTGTCAGATTTTTGGCCATGGTGATGGGAAAAGTGACTAATGTAGGTGGTCTCAGAATTGGGGATGCTCTTTTTCTGTGTATTACCCTGAATGAACTAGAAGGAAAATATCAACACAATGCCTATTCCTAGTTTTAAAGCTGGTCCAGGAAAGAAAAAGCAAAAGAATTTAGACCTCAAATAGAGAATTGGATTGTCATTCACCTATATTCAATAACATTTCTTCCCACTACAACTCCCTATTCAACATGTATTTCAAAGAAGTTCAATCTGCCCCAGAATAACCATGGTTTTCTTCCTTCCTTCCTTCCTTCCTTCCTTCCTTCCTTCCTTCCTTCCTTCCTTCCCTCCTTCCTCCCTCCCTCCCTCCCTTCTTTCCTTCCTTCCTCCTTCCTTCCTTTGTTCCTTCTTCTCTTTCTTATTCAGCTTTTTATTTTCTCTGGAGTAGTGCCCTGGGTAACAGACTGTGAGCCAGGGACCTGTGTTCTAGGTTTCGTTCTTCCTTCACTATCTTTGTCACTTTAGGTAAACTAACAATTCTAGAGTTTTTATCCATTTGGATTAAATCAGAGGTTTTTAAAATGTGGAGGCCATGGACTTTGAACAGATTCATGGATAAGAATAATTTTAAAGTTCTGTGCATGATCCTTAAATGTAGTTGGAAGGCAAAAGAGTCCAGAGCTTTCTTCACAATTTCAAAGGCTACAGTGACCCCAAAGAGATTAGGAACTTCTGCCTTGAATGATCTCTGTAAGTCCTTCCTGAGCCACAAAATTTGTTGAATTGCATTTTATTAGGGAGCTCAGCTTTGCTCATAAAGTGTGGCATTTGGATTCTTGCAAATTTGGCATTTGGATTCTTGCAAATTCAAAGACTTCAATATTTCCTTTAAGAGCTGAGTTTGTAAACCATGGAAGCAGGTGTGAATCACAGTTGCGTGACCCATGGCTTAACCTTCATTTCTTGTACTTTCCCTTGTCCAGATGGTGCATCAGAGGCTCAGCTCAGGGATCTTACTTATGGAGATGTTATTCATTTGTTTGGTGTTAAATGCCCATTCCTGATCTGTACAGAGACATTGTTGGAAGTAAGACACAAAGGCAAGCTTCAGTAATGACTAGGCATCAAAGAAGTCAGAGAAAATGGCCAACAAATATAAAACCCAACTAGCTAAATTAAAACAAAACAAATGAACAAATAAAAAACAGCTGCCCTCTACTTCAACATCTTATGTTATTTGCTGCCTATAGCCATAGCACTGTGGTGTCTGACCCCATCAGGTCTCAGAAGCTAAGCAGGGTCAGGCCTGCTTAGTACTTGGATGGGAGACTGCCTGGGAACACTAGATATGGTAGGCATGGGAGAAGGACCTGGCAACCTACTCCCAAAAATCAATCCACCATTGAAAACCCTATGAATAGCAGAGAAGCACTGACAATAGTATTTCCCCTGTTGTACGTAGGGTTACTAAGATTTGGATATCGGCTTGATGGTACTCAACAACAACAATGTTATTTGCTGTTTCTATTTTCTTCCTTGTTTCCCTTTATCAATATTCCAGTCAGTTCTTCCCATGGGCTGTAAACCTCCAAGGATAGGTGGGTGCTTGGTGACCTGGGGAAAGGAAGCATTCAGCAATTGTCATTTGGAGCTATCGTACCTGATGCCTATGATGACCTCATTTTCCACAAGGAAACAAGCCCAGCAGTTATGAGAACACTTCATTTCCAAAGGGTTCCCTCGGTGATCCAGAGTAATTTATGCATGCAAGGAATACTAGTGAATGCTTGATGCTGAGATGATGTGTCTGAGTTTGAACTACTTGATCTTTTAGGTCAGAAGCTGCTTTGTAGCTACAATGGCTGATCACGTAGGACTTATACTTGAACTCATCTGTGGTTCCAGAATCTTGTAAGAGTTTTCTATATATTATACAGAATTCCTTTCTCATATTTATGCATTGAAAGTATCTTCTTTAATTCAATATCTTTCCTTTCCCTATTTTAATGTTATCTTTTGGTGAAGAACAGATTCTTAATTTCAGTGAATATTTTTGTTGATAAATTGGTCTTCATTGAAATTGAGAACTTGCGCTTTCTCTAAGGGAATAAGGAAATTTCCTTATTGGTTTCTAGAAACTTTACTATATTAATTTTCACATTTAGGTCTATTCTCTACATATGTAAAATCTCCAAATTTTTCCTTAGGATTTCTTTAGTTATTCTTGGAGTTTTACATTTCTTTCTCCATTTTAGAATCATATCAATTTCTACAAAAATCTACTGAGAATTATGATTGGAACTGTGTTGATCATTTGGAGAGAATTTATATTCTATTATATCACGTTTTCTAATCGACGAACAGGTTCTTTTTCTTTTTATCTGGGTATTGTTTAATTTCTCTCAGTAATATTTCACAGTCATCTGAGAGTTTACAATACATATCCATGACTTATTACTGTTTAGTATAAGTAATACATTTGTTTAAATTATATATACTATAAATTCAAATTTCAACATTTCCTAAAACATTTACCATTCTTATGTTTTATATTATTATTTTATTTTTAATGGCATATTATTGAAATATGTATTACATGTAGTACTGTTTACCCTTTTTAGACATATAGTCTTATGAGTTTGGCAAACAGATATACAGTCATTTAATGAACCATAATCAAAATACAGAATATTGCTACTACCCCAAATCTCCAAATGTTTCCTGTGCCCCACTGATGATCGGTGTTCCTCTTCATCCCAGTCCTTATCAACCACTGGTATAGTTTTAATTATTAGTAGTTTTGCCTTTTATAGAATGTTACCTAGGTAGAATTACACAAGTTATATAGTAGAACATTTTGTGTATCACTCTTTCACATATTGTTGCATGTATTTGTAGTTTAGTCCTCATTATTATACACTGGTATTACATTCTGTGGATGTACCCCAATTGCCATCCACTGAATGATAGACATTGTTCAAAAATTTTGGTGATTATCAGTGAAGCTGCTATAAACATTCTGTAGAGCCCTTTTTTATAGACATATGTTCTCATTTCTCTTGTAAAACATAGATATGATAAAGATCCTGTGTCCAGAATAAATAAAACACTAAACACTTGATAATAAGAAAATAAACAACTGAATTTACAAATGGGAAATGATTCAAATAGACACTTAAAAAAAATATATGGAGGGAAACAAGCACATGAAAAGACACTCAATATAATTAGTCATTGGAAAAATGCAAACTAAAGACACAAGGTATTAGCACACAGTGTTTGAATGCTGAAATTAAAAAATAAAATTAAAAAAAAACCAAATCCTGTTCTTATGGGGATATGCAGCAGCTAGAATTTTCATACATTGTTGGTGGGAATGTAGAATAGTACAACCAATTTGTTTTCATTCATTTTAATGAAATGATACCACAAGATATTGTTTTGTTAAAATTAATATTCATTTTATTTACCACACATTTACAATTTCTATTGCTCTTCATTTCTTTCTATGTTTCTGTTTTGGATTATTTACTTCCTAATTGAACAACTCCCTATAGTACTTGGGCTGGGATTTAGCTCAGTTGGTAGAGTGCTGCGTTGCAGTCTCTGAGGTCCTGAGTTCAATTCCCAGCACCGCAAAAACAGCAGAAGGACCTGGCAATCCACTCCCAAGGCAATCCCGAAACAGTCAGCCATTGAAAACCCTATGAGGGTTGCTATGAGTCAGATATTGACTCGACGGCACCTAAAAACAACAACTATAGTACTTATTTTAGTATAAGGCTGATGGTGACAACTTCTTTTTGGTTTTAGTTGTCTGAAAATGTATTTATTTTGCCTTTCCTTTAATAGGAAATTTTCTTTGAATATATAAGTCTATGCTTGTAGTGATTTTCTTTTTGGGCTTCAAATGGTTTGTTCTTTTGTGTTCTGGCTTCCATTGTTTCTGTTAAGAAGTCAGACATAAATCTCATTGTATATGTGGTTTTTTTTTTTTTTTTGCTATAACCTTCTGTACTTCTTGAAAAAGTCCTTAAATAGTCTTTATCTTTCTTCTTATAAGAAAGAAAAATATGTTCAATATACCATATATCCTTGAACCTGATCCATAACCAAATATAATTCACACTCAGATTTTGGGCCTGCTTTAAGCTGGAAAAAAATTAGTTTGCAATACTAATTTGCTCCTTTCCTTCACCTGCTTCTTGTCCATAGGGTGACTGAACAAATGTGGCTGTGAAGTGATAGCACTGAAAACATTTTAGTTATGAGTGGTAACAAGTGTGATGAATAATATTATTGTTGTTGTTAGGTGCTGTGGAGTCATGTCTGACTCATAGTGACCTATATGCAACAAAACAAAACATTACCTGAGACTGTGCCATGTCCAACACTATTGTTAGTGCTTCTCTGCTATTTATAGGGTTTTGGGTGGCTAATTGCTTTGGGAGTGAGCTGGTGAGTCCTGTTCCCAAACCTACAGCATGTGGTGTTCCCAGGTGGTCTCCCATCCAAGTACTAACCTGACCCTACTTAGCTTCTGAGATCTGACAAGATCAGATACCAAGGTAGAATAGCTATGTTATTGTTTGTTGTTGATGCCCTGTAGTCAAGTCCGACTCATAATAACCCTCATAGGATTTTCACTGGCTGATTGTTTTGAGATTTCTTCAGGAGTGGATTGCCTGGTTCTTCTCCCATTTTTGCAGTGCTAGAGATTAAACCTGGGTTCTCAGAGAATCCAGAGCAACACTCTACCAACTGAGCTAAACCCCAGCCCTGCATAGCTATAGATGTAACGAATAATGTTAGATGCCACCGAGTTGATGTCCAACACATAGTGACCCTATGTACAACAGATGAAACATTATCGACAATGCTTTCCTGCTATTCATAGGGTTTTAAATGGCTGATTGTCTTTGGGAGTGGGTTGCTGCATCCTTCTCCCAAGCCTATAGCACCCGGTATTCTCAGGTGGTCTCCCATCCAAGTACTAACCAGGTCTGACCCTGTTTAGCTTTCAAGATCTGACAGGATCAGACACCCACAGTAGTATGGCTGCAGGCATGATGAATAATAGGCAAATTATAATAATTATAATGATAAAATAATAAATTATTGCATTGTATTGTTTTTATGACATACGCAGTGGTTCTATGGGAGAAGGACATGGTAATCTACTCCCAAGGCAATCCTGAAACAATCAGCCATTGAAAACCCCATGAAGGTTGCTATGAGTGGGGCATAACTTGACGGCAACTAATAACAACAGTGGTTCTATAATTTTCCCACAAACCAACTCTCAACCTTATCTAATTAGTTGTTTTTTTTTTTTTTTAGATGCCATCAAGTCTGGCCCAACTCATAGCCATCCTATGTACAACAGAAGGAAGCATTTCCTGGCACTGTGCCATGCCTGCCACTATGTTAGGGCTTCTGTGCTATTCATAGGGTTTTCAATGACTGATGGTTTTTCCAGGCTGTGTCCAGAGTGGATTGCCAGATCCTTCTCCCATTTTTGTGGTGCTTGGGTTCAAATCCAGGGGCCTCAGGGAGCGAAGAACAGCACTCTGTCAACTGAGCTAAACCCAGCCCAATCTAATCTAACCTGTATCTAATCTGCATGTGATTCTTATCCACATCTGTTTTTTTTAGCCTCTTAAATTATTGAAAGAGTGCAGATTTGAGAATATGTAGTATACTTCACATATCTAAGAGAACATTTAGTGGGTTCATTCTCCCATCAGTATTTTTCCTGCTTCATAGAAACTCAATTTTCACAATATTCCTTGGACATTAAGAGTAGCTGACTTTTTAAATGAGAAAGGTGAAGAATATAGGGCTTGTCTGAGGCTACTTAGAACTGTGGGGTTGTGAGTAGAACTGTGCAATGGTACCTTCATTCTTGGGTCTTAAAGCTTTTCTGCTGATATGCAGCAATGTAACAATGACCCAGCCTTTATTACTGTCATGTCATTATAGAAATTAATTTTTCATTTTCAGTTTTTTTTTGAAGGCCGCATGAAGTACCTAAAAGATATAGGTGAAATGTAGGCAAGCTGTTTCCTTGAACATGTGAAGACTTGGAACTAAGGATGCAAAGGATTTGACTGAACATTGCAGCTGTTGTTAGCCTTTGTCCCCTTTATTTGTAACCTGGAGTTCTGGCATTGATTATGTATACTAACTTCAGTGCACCAGTGTCTCTTGTTCTAAGTTATTTTTATTCAGGGAAAAAAGGAAAGGATATTATAGAAACTGAGAGAGAGAGAATAAATCTAAGCCAGTTTGGTTTGTTTAACAAAGCATGTCTTTTTCTTGTGATGGCCCAGAATGTCGTATATGCAAAGTTGGGGAAGACTTTCTCTGAATACACTTTTTCTTATATATGTTCTTAAAAGTTGGATTACTTAGGAGGTAAACTTAAATTTTTAGAAGTGAAAAAGCTCTTATTTCCTTGTCTTGTTATTTGGACATGTTTGTTGGAGTAACAATAAAAGATGAAACAGTAGGGTGTGAGACAGTTGTTTTCTTTAACTGGTTTTCTCCAGTATTAAACACTCATATTGACTTCTAGGTCAGTCCTTTCTATTGTCACACTTATAGGCACCATTCTCTCTACACTGTCTTATCATTTGGAGACTTTCCTTAGGAAATAAATGAAACTTTGTCAGGCATGTATTCCTGACACTGCTGCCTAGATCTGAACTGTTTGTGTAGTTCAGTATTACTATTTCAAAGAGGTTCTTTTGTATCCTTTCCTTAAAAAAATTTTTTTTCTTATTTTATTTTGTTGTCAGCTAAAATACTTGCTATCATCTTCAAAGAATGTGAATAGGGGGCTTGGGCCAGATTCACTTTTGGGGATTTGAATCTTGTCAGTATTTTAGATTTCTCCTGATCTTTCTTGAAGTATATCAGAGTTTATGGTTATTGCATGATCTAGATAGACTAGAAGGTGCAGGGCTTATGTACCAGAAAGGGATTTGGTTTCTAAGAAATAGCTTTCATATAGGTTCAAAAGATTACTTTGAGTAGAACACTACACTGGAATAGGAATTACTCATACAGAAACATAAAAAATCTACCCCCTAAATTAGGAAAGATTTTCTAAAAAATAAAGTATATTTTATATTCTTGTTCCCATTAGATATTGGAGAATATATATATATATACATATATATATATATATGTATATATATATATATATATATGTATATATATATGGTTTTTAGATGCTGCAGTCAAGTCTAACTCATAGTGAATCTCATAGGGTTTTCATTGGCTGGTTACTCTGGGGTTGCTTTGAGAGTGAATTGCCAGGTACTGGCAGTTTTCACAGTGATGGGACCAAACTCAGGTCCTGAAAGAGTGCAGCACAGCACTCTATCAATTGAGCTAAACCCCAGTGCAATCCCCCCATCCCTCCCTCCCTCTACCTTGCTTGTCAGTTTGCCATGCTTGTCAGTTTGCCATACTGTGGGAGCTTGCATGTTGCTGTGATGCTGAAAGCCATGCCACTGGTATTGCAGATACCAGAAGGGTCACCCGTGGTGGACAGGTTTCACCTGAGCTTCTAGACTAAGATAGACTATGGACAAGGACATGGCTAACCTACTCCCAAAACAATTAGGCATTGAAAACCCAATTAAAACAGAGAGATACTGTCACATATAGTGCCAGAAAATGAGCCCCTCAGGTTGGAAGGCACTCAAAAGATGACTGAGAAAGAGTTGCCACTTTAAAGTAGAGTCTACCTTGATGACAGAATGGGATAAAGCCCCAGGGACCTCCATTTCCTGATGGGGCACTGCTCAAAATGAGAAGGAACAACTATAAACATCCATTAATAATTGGAGTGTGGAATGTGCATAATATGAATCTAGGAAAATTAGAAATCATCAAAAGGGAAATGGAGTGCATAAACATCAACCTTCTAGGCATTAGTGAGCTAAAATGGGCTAGTATGGGTCATTTCGAATCAAATAATCATACAATCTACTATGCTGGTAATGACAGCTTGAAAAGAAATGGGGTAGCACTCACCATCAAAAAAGACATTTCAAAATCTGTCCTGAAGTAAAATGCTATAGGTGATAGAAAAATATCTGTATGCCTACAAGGAAGGCCAGCTAATATGACTATTATTTAAATTACACACCCACCACTAAGGGTACAAATGAAGATAGGGAATATTTTTACCAGCTTCTGCAATCTGAAATAGATTGAGGATGCAATGAGGATGCACTGATAATTACTAGCGACTGGAATGCAAAGGTTGGAAACAAAGAAGGTGGCTCAATAGTTGGAAAATATGGCCTTGATGGCAGAAATGATGCTGGAGATTGCATGATAGAATTTTGTGAGACCAATGACCTTTTCATTGAAAATACATTTTTTCATCAACATAAATGGTAGCTGTATGCATGGACTTCACCTGATGGAACATATAAGAACAAAATTGACTACATTTGTGGAAAGAGAAGATGGAAAATCTCAATAACAAAAGTCAGAACAAGATCAAGTACTGATTGTGGATCAGACCATGTACTGCTCATATGCAGTTCAAACTGAGTCTGAAGAAAGTTAGAACAAGTGTACAAGAGTCAAGGTATGACCTTGAGTATATCATACTTGAATCCGGAGACCATCTCAATAGATTTTATGCATTAGACACTAGTGATCAAAAACCAGAGGAGTTGTGGCATGACATCAAAAACATCATTCATGAGGAAAGCAAAAAGTTATTAAAAAGACAGGAAAAAATAAAAGACCAAATTATATGTCAAAAGAGACTCTGAAATTTGCTCTTGAATAAGGAATAGCTAAAGTAAAAGGAAGATGTGACGAAGTTAAAGAACTAAACAGAAGATTTCAAAGGGCAGCTCAAGAAGACAAAATCAAATATTTCAATGGCATATTCAAAGAGCTGGAGATAGAAAACCAAAAGGGAAGAATATGCTCTGTTTCTCTCAAGCTTAAGGAATTCAGGAAAAATTTTATCCTTGAATGGCAATAGTGAAGGATTTTACAGGGAAAATATTAAATGACACAGGAAACATCAAAAGAAGATGGAAGGAATACACAGAGTTGTCATACCAAAAACATTGGTGGATGACCAATCATTTCATGAGGTTGTATATGATCAGGAACCAATGGTACTGAAGGAAGAAATGGAAGCTACCTTGAAGGAATTGGCAAACACAAAGTTCCAGGAATTGATGCAATACCAGTAGAGATGTTTCAACAAACAGATGCAGCACTGGAGGTGCTAACTTGTTTATGCCAAGAGATTTGGAAAACAACTACCTGGACAACTAACTGGAAGAGATCCATATTTGTACCTAATCTCAAGTAAGGCGATCCAACCTAATGTGGAAACTATTGAACGATTTCATTAGTATCACATGTAAGCAAAAATTTTTTTTTGCTAAATATCATTCAAAAGCAACTTCAGTCATATATAGACAGAGAACTGTTGGAAAATCAAACCAGATTCACAAGAGGGCATGTAACCATGGATGTTATTGGTGATGTCAGATGGATATTAGCTCAAAGCAGAGAATACCAGAAAAATTTCTATGTTTCATTGACATTTCAAAGGGATTTGACTGCGTAGAGCACAAAAAATTATGGATAACACTGCAAAGAATGTGAATACCAGAGCACTTAATTATACTCTTGAGAAATCTGTACATGGACCACGAGGCAGTTCCTGAACACTGGAACCAGGAAACACTGCCTGGTTTAATGTCAGGAAGGGTTGTGTCAGGGCTGTATCATGTTACCATACCACTTCAATCTCTATCCTGAGCAAATAATCTGAGAAGCTGGACTTTATTAAGAAGAACATTGCATCAGGAATACAGAAAGATCCATTAATAACCTGTATTATGCAGATGACAGAACTTTTTGAAAGTGAAGAGGATTTGAAGCATTTGCTGTTGAAAATCAAAGAACACAAACTTCAGTGTGGATTGTGACTCAACATAAACAAAACAAAAATCCTTACAATTGGGTCAGTAAGAAAGTTCATGATAAATGGAAAAAAGATTGAGGTTGTCTAAGATTTTGCTTTACTGGGTTCTACAATCAACACCCATGGAAGCAGCAGTCAAGAAATCAAAAGACACATTGTACTGGGAAAAGCTGTTGCAAAAGACCTCCTTAAAGTGTTGAAAAGTAGAGATGTCATATTGAAGACAAGGGTGTGTGTGACTCATGCCGTGATATTTTCAGTTGCATCATATGCTTGTGAAAGCTGGACATTGAATAAGGGAGACAGGAGAAGAATTGATGCTTTTGAATTATAGTACTTGAGATGAGGATTCAACATATCATGGACTGTCAAAAAAAAAAAAAAAACCTGACAGATATGTCCTAGTGCTCCTTGGAAGCAAGGATGGCTAGATTATATCTTATATGTTTTGGATATGTAGTCAGGAAGGACCAATCCCTGGAGAAGGACATCATGTTTTGTTGAGTGACATGTCAACGAACAAAAGGAAGACCCTCAAGTAGATGGACTGACACAGTATCTGCAATGACAGGCTTGAATATAAGTAAGATTGTGTGCATAGCACAGTGTTGGAGACTGTTTTGTTCTGTTGTACACAGGGTTGTTATGAGTCAGACCTGACTTGATGGCACCTAACAGCAAGAAATATATATATATATATATATATATATATATATATATATATATGTCCTGCAGCTATAGCGCTGTGGCATCCGATCCCGTCAGATCTCAGAAGCTAAGCAGCATATATATATATATATATATATATATATATATATATATATACACATACATATACATGATTTTGGCTATAAGATATTGTAGATTATGTATACACACATATACATCCATGTTATGTACCCACATCTACATATATATGTACAATATAATGAGTATATACACAGATAATATACCGGTAAAACATTTTGAATAATTAATGATTTTGTTGGTTATTAATCTTTTTGGTTGATCATAGTAAATTTCAGCCCAACAGCCTCATCCAGAAAGTCTGTAATGAAATATACTTAATACTATTGCGATTATGCTTAGATTCTTTTTTTCTCTAGGATGCATGTATTTCCTTCAACTATTGAAGAGGTTTTCTTCACTTAGTCTAAGTTTGTAATCTCAGAATTTGGGAGGCTGAGGCTGGAGGATCATCCCAGCCTGGGATACACTGCAAGATCCTGTCTCAGAAAAATCAAGAGATAAACAAATAAAATACACACACACACACACACACACACACACACAGAGAGAGAGAGAGAGAGAGAGAGAGAGAGAGAGAGAGAGAGAGAGAACCAAACCTTAAACAGACTTGACAATATCTCAAGCAAACCAGTGAAAGGGTGAGGATTGTGGGTGAACACACACTAGGGACGAAGGTATTGTGTGAATGAGTATCTAAAGTGAGTTAAGTTCAGAAAGTGCGGAGAATCAAGTGGCATGCATGACCTTCAAGTGAATCTTACAAACAGATCACAGACTTTGTAATTAAAGAGACCTGGTTGGAAGTGACTCTTCCACTTCCAGTGTGCACAATTCCAGACAAGTTCTGAATGCCAGTATCTTTGTATTTATATCAGAGAACTGTGGATTATTGCAACTGTATGAAGAAGAAGGCAAAGGTGAAAAAGATGATAAAGAAAATGAAGAAGTAAAGTAAATCTAAAGGAGAGGAAGAAAGACAAGAAAGGCAAAAATTGGAAAATGGAACGGATGTGGTAATATAAATGTGTGGTCAGGTGTATGATATAAAAAGTGCTATGCTTGGCATCAAGCAGATAATAAATTGATGTTTTTATTATATTGTAATTTTAATATACTCAGACTAGAACACACAATTTTACCTGAAAAATTATTGCAAGTTTGTGTTTTTTTGGCACTAAGCCATCTACAAATTCTTCTCAAAAAGTCAGGACAGTTTTAGTGTTGACATTTAGATAAAGATTACTCAGGCTCCCTACCTACATTATAAATGTTTCCAAAATGAACATTATAAAAAATAAACAAAAGCACTTATATCTAAGAATAAAAGTAGTACCACAGGAAACCAGAGAAAATGCTTTCTTATATCTTGATTTTGTGTTTAAAAAAATTTTTTTTGAAAAGTTCTACAGGGAAATTTTCTAGCAGTTGTTCTGTCCTTAAGTTTTAAACAAATTATCTTAAGTGAGATCCCTTGTTAATCTTTCTGTAATTTGGAGATATGGGGTATAATTTTTTTAAGTCAAGTAAACTATTAGAAGTGAGCTGTGCTTGTTTTTTTTCCTTAAAATATCAGCCTATTATTGAATAAAAGATATAAGTGAAGAAGAAAACAATAAAGTAAATGATGTGCCCAAGGGACAAATTAGTTTACAATGTCTTCTTGTGCAGCCAGTCAAATAGGAGATTTGATGCAGTGGCGGGTTTTGCAGGAAACATTAAAAAGGCCAGATGGCTCATGTGTTCATATTTGCAGCAGACCTGGGGATAGGCCACTTAATCCTACTAGCCCCATTAGTTAACTAGGAAAATTTCAGTTACAAGGACAAGAAAGAAATGGAAAATTGGTAGGACAGAAGGAAAGAAAGAAGAAAAAGGAGAAAGGGAGGATAGGATAAAATGCTGATGAAATTGAAAATGTTGGAGGATGTAGGGCACTGCCTAGAGAGGCAGTTTGCCCCAGGGCCTATCTAGGCCCCCTTGGAGGACTGAGGCTTGTTCCCCACGCAGTCACCTTCGCCCTACATCCTGGAACTCAGGGTTGTAGAGCTCCCCAAGATGGCACTGCATCTATTCCCTTGCCTCCGGCCCCTCGACACCAATTGGCTGTTTCCAAACCCCAGAACGGCTCCTGATTGGACCATTCTGGAACTACCCCTGATTGGCTACTTCTACAAAACCAAATTTGAATATCCCCTCTGATTGGCTGAAACTTGTATGAGGTGACTGTCTTTGATTGGTCCCCAGCAAGCCCCACAAATGTATATAAGGGCGATACATGGTACAGTCAGGGTCCATTCCATCGACCAGGACAGACAAGGAAGAAATAAAGAGCTGTTGGAGCAGAGCACTCGGGATCTTCATTGGGAAGAAAAGAAGCAAGGAGCCACCCTGGGCAGAAGCCTCTGAGCCTGCCTTTTTCAAGGCTTCTCAGAGCAGCCGTGGGCATAAGCCTCCTTTCTGGGCGGTGAGGCTCCTGGGTGCCCAGCTCCGCCTCACCAGAAGATGGGTCTTTGGCTGCTGGTCCCTGCTCATGGCCAGAGTGAGTCCAGCGGCAGGGCGATGCCCCACAGGAGGAAATGAAGGGAAATAAAAATAGAAGTAAAATGAATATAAAAAAGCATCAAAGGGGAGAAGAAATGAAATGGAATATAGAAATAACAATTAAAATCAGTAAAAGACATAATGAAGCATAGATTTTTTAGTGACTAATGTATCCATTTTAATTCTTTTGGGTTATAGTAGAAGCAAATGCTTCAAGAAAAACAGAAAGAACTTTAAGCAAGTTAAATTCAGTACTATTCCACTGGGCAAGGAGAATCTGGTTTTGATGGTTTTGACCTCTGTTTACTATGTAGTAGTGACTTTCATGGTACTTAGAATACATTTGGGATTCATCTGCAGTATATTTTGCTATAGTTCTGTGACAAAAACATTAAGTAATGCAAGAACAACCAAAAAATAAGGTCCTTATGAAGAGTGACATTAGAACATTGCCATAATAAATTCTTTTGTCCATAGCCAGGGAAAACTAATTTTCAAAGAATGAAAGAAGCAACCAAAACTTTGAAGAGTTAAAAAGTAATTCTGATGAGCACAAAACTACAATGACACAAATCAGTTTAATCTTTTAACTTGAAGGCAAGAATTTCCACAAATGGCACTATTGACCTTTTGGTTGGCTAATGCTCTGCCGTGGGGATTATTCTCTACATTGTTGGGTGTTCAACATCTCTGTACTCTACTCATTAGGCATCAGAAGCACTCCCCTGCTCCAGGTTGTGATGACCAAAAACATCTCCACACATCTCCAAATGTCTCCAGGGAACAAAATTGCCCCTGGTGGGAGACCCATTGCCCTACACACATTGACACAAATTTACTAAACCATTATATAAAGAAGAAAACCTGGCTAGATTTAAACCAAGATACCATACCTCTGTGTGCCCTTCTTTATTAAGAGTTTTCTAAATATGTTCATATGTGTTATCCTTTTCTTATTCACACACATTCTTTGCAAGAAAACCTTGCTGTTGTTGTTAAGTGCTGTTGAGTCAGGTCTGACCCATAGCGACCCATGGGGAGGTGATACTATACCTGTTTTCCAAGGACCCTGAAATGCTTAGGAAAAGTGAGGTCAAAACCACAGTATCTTAGGGTTCTGCAAGAGGAAAACTGTGAGACACGTATGTATGTATACAAAAAGATTGTCACAGGAAGCTTCATTTGGGGAAACAAAATGAAAAAGAGAAGGAAATACTAATATCAAGCAGTTCACCATTGTATTGAACTGAAGTTTAACCCTGTTGAAGAGTGCTGTGGTCCAGTGTAAGACATATGCCTCAAACTTATCTCAGCTGCAGGGCAATAGACTGGATTTATTTATATACTAGTTCCTGCCAGTCATTTACCAGGGTGAGGATGTGGTAGGTACAATAGTAAGTCCCCAAAGATGTCCATATTCTAATCACTACAACATGTGACAATATCTTACATGGACAAAGGGAATTTGCAGAGGTGATTAAGTTAGGAATTTTGAGGTGGAGAGATTGTCCTGGCTTCTCTTGGTGGGCCCAATGTCATCACAAGAACATCACAATGTCCTTAGAGGAGAAGGAGGGGAGGCAGGAGAGTGATTGTCAGAGGAGATGTGACAGTGGTATCAGAGGTAGAGTGCCACAAGGTGGCTTTAATGATCATGAAGCAAGGAATGTGAGAAGTCTCTAAAAGGTGGAAAAGGCAAAAAATGAATTCTTTCTCAATAGCCAGAAAGGAATGCAATCCTGCCAACACCTTGATTTAGCCCAGTGAGACCCATTTCGGATTTCAGATTTCCAGAATTCTGTGTGTATGTGAAATCAAATATGTGTTGCATAAGATAATAAATATATTGTTGTTGTTAGGTGCTGTCAAATCAGGTCCAACTCTATGTGCAACAGAAGGAAACACTCCCCAACTCTGTGGCATGCCCAGCCCTATTGTCAGTTCTTCTCTGCTATTCATAGGGTTTTTGATGGCTTAATATTTTGGGGGAGTGCAATAGGCTTGGGGTCCTTCTCCCAAGCCTATAGCACCTAGCATTCCTGGCAGTCTCCCATCTGAGGACTAACCAGGCCTGAACTTGCTTAGCTTCTGAAATCTGAGGCCAGGGGTTATGAGTGCAGGCATGAAAAATATACCTCAGTCATAAATATGTATTATGTAAGCCACTAAATTTGTGGCAGTTTGTAACAGTAGCAGAAGCAGTAAGAAACTGACAAGGGTAATTATTTCTCTAGGACTTTCTGACCTGCTTGTATGCCTAGAAGAAAAGTTGACTAGATTTAAACCAAGATACCATAACTCTGTGTGTCCTTCTTTATTAAGGGGTTTCTAAGCATGTAGAGAGACATTCAGACTCTGTAATTAGTAAGTTGGTTTGGCACAGTACAATGGGAAAAGCCAAAGGCAATACAGGCGCCCACCAAGTCTTTCTATCCCAGAACTTTCTTTCTCCCTCCCCTCCCCACTCCACCTGTCCTTTCCCCTTTCTTTCCTCTCCCTTTCCTATTTATTTTCTTCTCTTTTCTATTCTTTTCTTTTCCCTTTCTTCCATATTTCCTTCCTTCCCTTTGATAAGGTCTCACTATGTATCCTAGGCTGGTCTCAAACTTACCATCCTCCTACCTTAGCCTCCCAACTCCTGGGATTATAGGCATGTGCCACTGTGTCTGGCAATAACTCTTAAAATTATAATCTTTGACTCTCATTCTGATATACCATCAGTGTTAAAGCCATTGAGTAACTAATCTAAAATGAAAAGTGTTTTTAAAAAAATGTTTCACTGTCCAGTGATGAAAACTTTTACACCTAATTGTCCAACAAAGGAAATTTAATATGGAAACGAATTACAATGGTGTTGGGAGAACTGGAAGAGCAAAAGGCGGAAGTAAAGAGAGCCCATAGATTAGTAGCATTAGGAAGCTACTGTCACCCATGGGTCTGCAGCAACAAGGGCCAGAATTTGTGTTCTCCTGTTACCTGATGGGAACTAGGACAATTCTATGTACTTTTGAATTATTGTATCAACTAATTTACCATTCGTAACCTACTTTGGTGGAGGACAGTAATGATATGGTCCATAAAAACATTTTAACAATAGACTAACTTGTGATTAATATTTTTAGTAGCCATTTTATCTCATTAACATATTATTAAGATCTATCAACGTCTTAATTAGGTGGAAGAGCACTGGAAAGTATCACTCACTGTGGTTCAAAATTTTCTTTCATCAACTCACAAAGCATGTGATCCTTCTTTATTCTCTGATTCATTAATTCACTTATTCATCAATAAATTAGTTAACAGGGCACATCTTGTTGCTAGTTTTCAGAGAAAACACAGTAAATAAAAGAGATAAGATCCTTAACCTTTTTTAAAAAAGTGCAAAAGCCTGGAAGAGGAATGTGTTTGGATGATCCAAAGAAAAGCAAAAGGTCTGTTGCTTTCTGAACTGGGTGGGCAACATGGAAGGAAAGGACATTGGAGACACTGTAGGGACTCACCAGTCCTCTGTACAAAGCCTTCAGAATAGTTCCTTAGAAAAAGAACATTGCTAGAGATGAACAGAATAAAACAAGGAAGTAAGCTCACTAGTAAAATGTTCTTTTCAGTTCCTTCTTGGGCAAAATCAGTGCATCTTTGCATTCATGGAAGCCTTTATTTGGCACCCTATGTATTTATTCCATTTCTACTGAGCTTGTGGGCTTCAAGGAATCTAAGATGGCTAGATGCTCACTTTAGTTACCTCTTCATAGGAACAGATGACTCTTGGAGAAGGACATCTTCAGTAGGGCTTGCTTCCATCAACGTTTCAGCAGGCAGCAGATGGCATCCTCAACTAGGGAAGTGAGAGTCTAATGACAGGACTACTTACAAAGTTAAAACAAGTTAAGGAAAGCCAGCATGATGGTGGAGCAAATGGCGCTGTAAGATCAGGGAGTATTTACTATCCTTAGGCCTAAGAAGGGATGCATGGGGGAAGTTGTCAGAAAAGAGGCTGGATTTCTAGTTATGACTGTGTCCATTAAAAGATACCACCCAATAGTATAATGGCCTTTGATAGAGGAAAGCAACCATTGCCAACCAAAGCCTAAAGTAAGGGAACTGGGCAGGTGGAATACAGAAATACTTTGATTCCTCTATGTCCCCTCCCTCCCTCAATCCATGCATCTATTTGTATAGTGCCTCTGATTGACCCAAACCCAGGGAGCCCACTGTGGTCTGGGGCACTGAGCAGAATGGAGATGGGGCCACAATGGATCCAGATGGGCAAAGGGAAGACTTTGTAAGTCATAGTTACCTTGAGCAACTTTATATTAACCATAATTCCTTATACTGTCACATTGTTTTGAATTTGTGATCCTTCAGAAAGAATCCAGAATTAAGCTAAACTTTATTCTGTTTAAAAATGGAAAAATATTTGCTATATACTTGAATGGCATAAGTGAAATTGTTTTGGGGTGGAAATAGTGTCACTGAATGAAAGGTGTGACAGACAGTCCTTTGAAGGCCTTTATCTGCAAATAGTTGCTTTGATAGTTTAAATAACCATTATCCACTTTCAAAAACAAATATGCTGCCAAAGGCCTGCCAATTCATATTTGCCTGCCCCCAAATGATCGTAATAGAATTCTTGCTTTAAAAAATATTCTTTGAGTGCACTTTTTACTCTGCGTTTGTCTTCACCAAACCCATTCTGACCTGGCAGGGATTTTCTGTAGTCACATGTTTGTCTCTGGTGTGTCCATTATGAACATGATAACAGCCATTACATAAGCAAACCATAGAGGGTCTGATTTCTCACTTGATCTTGTATATTATTTCTTTTCCTTTGTGTTAGCTCTTCTGCACCTGTGTTTGAGTTAACTCTTGGCTTCAAGGATGTTTAGGGAATGATTAGAATATTTAAAAAGCAGTGAGTAAACAGATCTCATAATTAGTTGATTGCCTGTGTAGCCAGACAGAAAAGATCATTGTATTGTTCCAGGAGCTCAAAGCAAGCACCCCCCTTTTGAGAACCTAATAAACTTCCACCTTCTCAGGCATGACCTGGTCATCTGGCATCAGAGACCACAAGGTCATGCTCAGGACAAAAAGCTTTCTCTACCATTTTTGTTGGAGGTATTTTGTTTTGAATGGGAAAGAATTAAGCTGGCAGATTTAGTTATTGAGAGAAAACTTGAGGAATAGATTGGGCGGGATTGAGGAGGTGGTGTTTTATTTTAATTGTCTATGTGGATGTGAGGCCTTATGCTCCCACCAACAAGGATAATAAGGAGGAAGAAGGAAGAGAAGAGATATGGTAAATGGAGAAGTTCAGAGAAACATTCAGGCATTCTAATACAGATGAAGTCAATGCAATAAACAGTTGTGTTTATTCTTTGTCACTTTCCCATCCCCATCTTAAGTACTCTTTCTTAGTGCTGTGGTGTTTCCCAGACTTCTCTTGTCCTGGTACACCACCTGCATTGTAATTACTTAATTTCCTGTCTTTCTTTTCTAGGCCAGCACTTCTAATAGAACTTTCTGTGATGATGGAAATGTTCTACATTTGCATTGTGGCTGTTGAGTACTTGAAATGTGGCTAGTGTGATGAAGGATGGAAATTTTAATTCTGTCTAATTTTAATTAATTTAAATTTGAATACCTACATGTAGCTAGTTGCTACCATATTTGATTCCAGAGTTGTAGACTATATGCTTTATGAGGGTTGGGACCACACAAGCCCTCATTGTGTGCTTATATAATAGCTAGCAATCAAGAAATATTTCGTGTACATTAGAAAGAGGAAGGAAGAGAGGGAGAAGAAAGAAGAACTCTCTTTCTCTCTCTCTCTCTCTCTCTCTCTCTATCTATCTATAGCTGGGAGTTTGGAAAGATGGTGAACATTGGGTGTATTAATTAGCATTTTTGTCACTATGACAGAAACAACCTAAGAAGAAGAAAGATTTATTTTGGCTCACGGTTTCAGAGGGTTCAGCCCATAGTTGCTTGGCCTACTGTGCTTGGGCAGAACATGATGGTGATGAGAAGGTGGAAGAGGCTTTTCACTTCATGGTGGATGGGAAGCATAGAGTGAGGAAGGAGCTAGGGACCAGGCATAACCTTCCAGGACATGTCCCCTGGGACTTATTTCCTCCAGCTAGGCTCTACCTCCTAAAGTTTCAATAGCCTCCCCATATAGTGCCATCAGTTGGGGACAAAGAGTTTACCACATGAGCCTGTGAAGGACATTTCATATTCAAACCATGGCACTGGAGCCTCACGATGTATAATGAGTATTATAGTCCAGAATTCTGAGCAGATGTTGGAAGTCATTCCCACAAGTTTGGTGGCTCCAACAGGTTGTCCCACACAAATAGGAAACACCTGGGATATAGCAGTAGCTCTGTCCTTCTCAAGCTGAATGGCATTAGCCACTTAATCTCTTTGAGTGTCAGTTCTATCTTTGTAAGATTACAGGGTTCAATGAGCAAATTCCTAAATTCCCTTCTAATTCTGACATTGTAAATATGTATTAAAGTATTTGTTGGTCTTTAAAAAGTAGAGCCATTTAATATAGATTTATTTACAAAAAAAAAAACACAATTGTTTATCTGTCTACTCACCAGCATGAGGGACTGTCCAGTTATCTACGCTTTTCAGCTGAGCATTACTTATAAACTGACAAGCTTGAGGATAAGGTAATTACTTGAAATAAGAATTTGGGATGACCCAAACTTGCAGTAGCATATTTTTTAAACAGAGCAAAACCTATTTTAGAAGAATTGGCTTGACTATTAAATAAACAGTGACTCATTTAAGTTATTGTAAGTACTGAATTCAATATTTACAATGCTAAATTTAAAGGCATTTATTTCCAATGTGCAGCCTCCAAAGGAATATGAGTCATTAATTACCCCTTTAAGAAGACAAAATTTCTCCTCTTATAAGATAAGAAAATCTACTAAGTTTCATAGTTAAATTAGTACATTTAAATACATTTTTAGTAATATATACACAGTAAACAAATTTGAACATAAGACAAAAAAAGGACAGCTCATCAATCTTTTCACCTCACTGAAACCACTGTTTAATTTGATGTCTAGTATTTTTCTTCTGTGCCTGTTTCTTTCTTGTGTACTATAATTTTAGCTTTGAAGCATGTGTAATATGTATATATTTTTTGACTTTTAGTGATGAATTATGAAGTGCTTCAGGTCTCTAGACATGTATAAAAATAATATAGGACACATCATATGTTTACCACCTTGATTTTAGACATGAATTTTGTTTGACATGTTTATTCCAGGTCTATTCTTGTTTCAGATCTTTTTATTTTTATATAATGTATATTCTTGAATCTAATTCGACCCCTTTCAACAGTTTTAGAGGACTACAGAATCAGATGTAGATTAGAATCACATGTAGATTGGCTTTGCTTGAGAGACCTCTCTACCCAGTTCTTGCAAATCCAATTCTCATGCAATTCTAATCTGCATCTGATTTTATAGTCCTCTAAAACTATTGAAAGGGGATAGATTAGATTTGAGAATAAAAAATACTATGGAAACAACACCAAATTCATCCTATTTCTTTGTTTTCTTCCCTTCTGAAATCATTCTCTATTCACATCCATGCTTATTTTTTCTTACAAATGTATGATTCCACTATTTATGGTATTGTTTTGTGTGTTTAAAATGTGGAGTATTATCATTTATAACATTCATTGTTTTTCCTTATAAAGTTTTTAATATGTATCCATATTTGCAGAGACATCTAGTTCATCTATTTTTAGTATTTTCCATTTATGAGTTACTCAGTGTTTCTTAACTTAGTTGCCTGTAATGTTATTTTTATAATTTTTCCTATTATGACAATTTTGTAAAACAATATCTTTTGTATATTTCTTTGTGAATACATGTAAGGGTTTTTTTTTGGGGGGGGGTAGGTACCTAAATTGATAAATCGGTAGGAAAATCTTTGACTGTAATAGGTATTTCCAAATTATTCTCCTAAATAATTGAGCTAATTTATCCTCCTGTTAGTAGTGTAAGAGTGTCCTTTTGTCTTATTTTCACTAATAATTAGTACTTTTAGACATTTATGTTGGCTAACTTTGTAAGTATAAAGGGATATGTTATCATTGGTTTAATTTTTTTCTCATTACTTCACTGTTTTCTTGTGAGGTTGAAAAATTTCCATTTTTTAATTACTAATTGGGATTTCTCCTGTGAATGGCTTCCAAATCCTTTGTCCTTGGGTTTTGTGGGTGTTTTTCCTTACTGGTTTAAAGAAATCTTTGAACCAATTTATTGTAATTTTAGGAATAATGAATACTTAAAGAGAAAGCCATAGCATCCTAGCATCTGATCCCACCTGATCTCAGACACTAAGCAGTGTCAGCCTGGTTAGTCCTTGAATGAGAGACCGCCTGGGAATACCAGGTGCTGCAGGATAGGGAGAAGGACCTGGCAACCCACTTCTGAAACAATCCCCCACTGAAAACCCTATGAATAGCAGAGAAGCACTGATAGTAGTTCCTAGTCTGGCACTGTGTTGGAGAGTGTTTCATTCTGTTGCACATAGGATTACTATAAATTGGACCCAACTGGACAGCACCTAACAACAACAACAAAAGAGAAATATCACATTTATTTACCTATGTTTGCTGTAGTACTGTTTAGTGATAATGTAACATGAACATGATGAAAATTATATCAAAAGCTTAAGATTCTAAGGTGATTTAAGGGTCGTATCTCTTGAGTATGAAATCCATACTGAAAATGCTTTAATTAATTTATTTTCTAGGAATGTAAAGAAGACTACCCACAGTTGTTAGTGTTGGAAACTGTCTTATGAGAGATTGTGGAAGGTCAACTGATGTCATTATTTTATCTCCTTGGAAAATCTTTTTTACACCTTAAAACGAATCTGATAATTCAGAACACATTTCTACTAATTATGTTCTCTTTCACTGGAGGCCCTCCAGTCTAATTTTTAGAGAAGGATGGAAGTGTTTTAGACTTCTTATATGAAAAATAAAATCATCTTATCAATTAGAAAGTTTCTTAAGATAAAGATGTTTGTGATAAAGTCCTTTCTATATTTTCCAGATATTTGAAAATCAGAGCCCATGGATCAGTGGTTATCTCTGGCATTTATTTATTTATTTATTTATTTATTTATTTTTGCTATTTCTTCTGCCATTCGGTTCATGTCTACTTTTCTTCTTGGCAGCCTACACCAATATTCTCCTGGTTACTTCTGGGGAGATAGAGCTGATAGTGGGTGGAAGTAAGGTTAGGATAAGGGGAAGATTCCTTCTGTTTGTTCATTTCTATTTTTATTTTAGTTTATTTAGTACTGGAGGTTTGAATCCAGGGCCTCACACATGCTGCCACAGAGCTGCACCCCAGACCATTTTTTACTTTTTATTTTGAGACAGGGTCTTGCTAAATTACACAGGCTGCCTCTGGCCTTGAACCTGCAATCCCCCTGCTTCCACCTCCCCAGTTGCTGGTATCACAGGCATATGATACTGTGCCTGGCTTCCTTCTGTTTTTGGAATCATTCAGGCTTGGAATAAATTATTACTGTGTCACTTTCTATCTAAATGGGATTGTTAGTGCCTCCCAGCTTATGTTTCTTCACTACATGTGAAGATTTGAATCTGAAGTTCATGTGTTTAAATGCTACGTCTGCAGGTGGTCGTGCTGTAGTGGGAGGCTGTGGAACTTGGGGTGTGGGACTTAGCTGGAAGAAGGAGGCCCCTGAGGGGGAGCCTTTGGATGTTTAATGCAGGGCCCCTAATTCTGGTCGTGCTCTCTGCTTCTTAATGCCATAATCTGAAATCCTCCACTGCTGGCCCACCACCAGCTGCTCCCTCATACCTCCCCATCATTATGGACTGAGATCCTATAAACCATTGGCTGAATAAACCTATCCTTCCTTCTTACAATGTCCTGTTAGGTACTTTGTCATAATGATGAGAAAAGTGACTAATAAATCATAAAATGATGGTAGGAGAATTGTCACAGCTGTCATAAATCAGGCAATTTATTAGCTATCTCTTACAGGATGTCTTATTGCATTAGGCTTTCTAGAGCAATCAGTAAGGGATAAGGAAAAAAGTGGACAGGATTTCAATGGTGGCAGCCATGGAAGCAAGAGGGCAGTGGGAGACGTATAAATTAGAAGGATGCTGAGATAGGCAAGCAACCCAGTTGGAAACCCATGATGGAAAGTGAGGTCAAATACTTTTGCAGAGGCAAAAAATCTCCTCTACCCCAGTAGTCCTTCAAGTATATCTGTATTTCTTTTCTTTTCCTTTTTATTTTTTTTTTGGCAAGTTCTTACTATGCTCCAAGGGTAGCCTCGAATTTGTGATCCTCCTGCCTCAGCCTCCTGTGTACTGGGATTTCAGGTATATATTTGGCATAGCTGTATTTCTGTAGGAAATATGAGGGATAAAAAGTTACTCCCAGCTCAAATACCACCAAGAGTAGTATTATAGTTTCCTTGAAGATGTTAAACTCTTATTAAGGGGAAGAAAATGCTCTTCTAGAACTGGTCATTCCGTCTTAATGGTGGGTAACCAAGAATTCATTTTGCAGAAAGATTTCAACTGTTTCAACTTTCAAAGAAGGTATTGTTTGCAACAGGTAAGTGTTTCAAACAGTTGAGAGTTTAATACCTTTAAGCATAAACACCTCTTTAAAAAATTTACCCATAATGTATGGGAATCATTCTAAAATATATGTCTCATTGCTCTGTCTTTTAAAGGAAAACATACTTATGTAATTTAATCTTTTCCTCCTGAGTTAAGAGAATTATTATGCATTTTAGTTTTTTTTTTATATCATGTCATAAGATAGTTGATGCTCTAGGGACCTATTAACACATAAATGGCCACATTAGCCTGTTTGAGTCCCATGTTGGCCTTTAAAGTTTTATTCTGTTTTCTCTTTTGCTTTTATTTGTCTTCTGATGTGCTGTCAAACACATTGCAAATATTTATAAAATGAAAATAATTAGGCTTTGAGTAAAGGCACAAGAAGCTCTCCTTATAGTTCAAACAACTTTAGTTGAAATGTGTTGAATGCCTAATATGTGACAGGCACTGTGCTAAGAGCTCAGGATATAAAAATGAGTAAAACCTCCCTCCCCAATGACCCTATGTCCTGGTGAATAATAAGTGTTCTTGTGAATAATAGGCCTGTAATTTCTTCTGTAAACTCCAAGACACCTGTTTTCATGATTTGCCAAACAGTCTTTCTCAATCCTGATTCTCAGCTGTATTTTCACTACTTGGCATTGATAAATAAACTTCCAAGAGTTGATGAATTCCTTTTATATATTAAATAGTTGTTGCATAATAAGGATGAGCAGAAAACATGCTGAGCAGAATCAGTGGCCCATAAAGTAGCTTGAAAGACACTCTACAAGATTTTTCTACTGGTGTGGTATTTCAATGGCTTAATTTATAGCAGAGACTTTTGGGCAGAATGGTTTTGTAAAATTCAACTTTAAACTACCCTCTGTTCCAAATAAAGCTAACATAGCCACTACTGCTAAGTATTAGAAAGATTTAGATATATTGTGAGCCAGACAGAGAGTAGGTGAAGGGAAGCAAGGTGGGAATGGAGCCAGGGGCCCACAGTGCTCCTGGATTGGTCAGGGGCTTGACTCCTGAGAGTGGATGATTGTAGCACCATACCATGTTTAGGACTGAATTTGTATCCCTGTACAAAACTTTAGGTAGCATTGGTATTCCTCTGTCATGAAAAGTCTCAGAATAGACTTTTCAAAACAAGATTAAGCCAGGCATGGTGGTGTGTGCCTGTAATCACAGTATTCAAGAGGGGCTGATGCAGGAGGATTGTGAATTCTAGGCCAGCTTGGATTAATGCATGTATGTTAGGCTTCTACAAAGCTACTGGAAAGAAATCCTACCGTTCAGGGCTGGTCTAAGCCTTTTGCTGGTTTAGAATATGTATTGTTTTATAGGACAAGAGCTCTCAGCTACCAACAGCAGACTTAATTCTAGATGGACCAGCCCCGGGGGCCTGGATGCAGGGAAAGTTAAAACTGTTAAGTAGAACAAAGGACACAAACCTCTCCTAAGAAACCAACTCATTTGTTTTTCCTGGGGCTTTTCTGGTTCTAGCACTGAAATCCTAGGGTCTAGGAATATTATCAGTTCAGGGAAAATCAGGATGATTGATAACCCTATGTGATGGATAATCTTGGTTCTCACCTTGATCGGATTGAGAAGTGCCTAGGAGATTTGAAATGTACAGCTCTTGATGTATCCATGAGGACATATCCATAGACAATTAGATCATAAGGCCTCTGATCTAATGCAGGGTTTAATCCACTTATGGATTAAAAATTTGAGCACACTATTGGCAGGTGGTGAAATTGTGGAAGGTGGAGCCTGATTGGAGAAAGCAGGTCACTGGGGATGTGTCCTTGGGGGTTATATTTGCCCTGACTCCTTCTTGTTACTACTCTACTCTGCTCCCTGTCCACCATGATGTGAGCTGCTCAACCATGCCCTTGCTGTCATAATGGACTGAAACCTCTGAAACCACAAGCAAAATAAATCTTTCCTCCTTTAGTTTGCTTTTATCAGGTATTTAGTTGTTCCCCCACCAATGATATAACTAACACACCTAACCTCAAACCCTCCAAACAAACATGAAAACTACAATGCTGAAGCACATGAAAATAACCAGCATCAAGAAAGGTAGTCAATAAGATCGACAATTAGAGCAAATGCAATTCCACATAAAATGCAAAAATGACTTCATAACAAATACATTTAAAGAGAGTAGTAAGTATTATAAAACAAAGTGTTAGCTATGTATTGAAGTTGATGGATATGGAGAAAAATCTGTTAGAAATCCTAGATATGAAAGAAGTGTATAGTGATTGCAATTTATAAGTATTCTATGTGGTTATTCTCAGTAAAAATAAAAGTTGCAAATAGAAGTATATTCCTGATGAATTAACTCATAATGCTGTGCAGTCTGTAGAAGAGAGTAAAACCTTAGAAAAGAAATTAGGATATTAAAAGATAAATTGAAAGATCTTAAATATGCATAATTTTTGTAAGGAGATGGGAGGGTGGTTGAGAGGAAATCTTATAAGGATTATTGCTGATTTTTTTTGATAATTCAAGGAAGGAAAAAGTCTTCAGATTGTAAGTGAGCACCAAGTACTGAGCACATTAAATGAAGCAAATTCAGAAAGATTAATTGAAGTTGCAGAACATGAAGGAGACATTGAAAAATCTGAAAAGTTACCAGAGATAAAGAAGAGGGATTACGTACAATGGAATGACAATTAGACTGGTGGTTAACCTTGCAGCTTCAAATATAGAGGCGTAAAAGTAATGGAGTTGTTGTTGTTGTTAGTGCCATTGTGTCAGTGTCCAACTCATAGCGATCCTGTATGAACAACAGGTAAAACACTATTGTCAGTGCTTCTCTGCTATTCATAGGGTTTTTCAATGGCAGATTGATTTTTAAGAATGAATTGCTGGATCCTTCTCCCAAGCCTACAGCACTTGGTGCTCCTAGGTGGTCTCCCATCCAAGTACAAACCAGGCCCAATCCTGCTTAGCTTCGGAGATCAGATGGGATCACACACCAGAGTGCTATGGCTTCAGACAAATAATGGAGTAGAAGGCTCAAAATGCAAAGGGAGCAAATCTACAATTCTGTAACAAGTTAAACTGTCATTTGAGAATAAGTATGAAATGAGAACATTTTCAGACATGTAAGATAAAATTTACCAATAGTATTCCTTTATTAAGGCTACTAAGTCAGAATTAGGCTGGGATTTAGCTCAGTGGGTAGAGCGCTGCGCTGCAGTCTCTGAGACCCCGAGTTCAATTCCCAGCACCGCAAAAATGGGAGCAGGGCCTGGCAATCTACTCCCAAGGTAATTCCGAAGCACTCAGCCATTGAAAACCCTATGAGGGTTGCTATGAGTCTGATACCAACTCCAGGGCACCTAACAACAAGAAAGAATTTTATACAAAGCCAAACTATCATTTGAAAGTGAATGTCAAATGAGTTTGTTTTTGATGTGTTAAAACTAAGAGAATGCACGATTCCTAATTTCCAATGAAGATACTAAGAATTTTCTAAAAAGCAACTGTGAATAAAGAAATTTATAAATGATATTAGTTAATATTATTGACTATAAGAAAAATAGTCAGCATTTTTAAAAGTTAGAATTAATGTTCTGTATAAGAATGAGAAAGAGGAGGGGAGGGGAATTTCAGACAGGAGTCACTCCATTAATTACACCTAATATAATCACTTGTAAGACTGTTGGCATCTCAAATATCTATTTGTTTTGCATTCAGAAAACTCCTTTGAAATTTAAATGCTTGATCGCTTTCACTTTCCTTTAAGCAAGGAAGATTTGAAAGAAAACAAAACTTTTATGAGTTTATTGGCAGCTAGGATGGGAGAAGAAAGTGGGGAAAAGTAAGTATGAAAGACATGAGCCAACTTATGAGCTCATCCAATTCCTTACAAGGTGGTATCAGGAGTTTATTTAAGATAGAATTCCTACAGGGCCTGGCACACATATTAAAATGTTAAAACATGTTTTAATATTAAATTTAAGTAATTTTAACTTATTTCTTGGTGCTAGCCAAACTTCTTTTCTCTCTTAATATGAATACTTGTGAATTGACTGGAGTGCTTTACTTAAAAAAATTTAAGAGTGCAAAGTTTAGAAGAGATAAATGTCAACATTGTGACAGAGAGTGAATATTCATGACCAACATAACTTCATATATTTTGCTAACATCTCTATTTTTAATCTGTCTAATGTGTTAAATTAAAAGCTGTTTGATTAAATGAATGTAGGGCTTACATATTCTTAAAATTTCTTTTAATGTGCACAGTCAGATACTGATACTTGTCTGTTGTTCTTTTATGCAATGTTTCTCAGTCTTTGAAGCCCAAAAGAAGTGTATTTCTAACTGGGTGTGGTGGAGTACACATGTAATCCCAGAATTCAGGAGGTGGAGGCAGGAGGATTTTGAATTTGAGGTTAGCATGGGCTACTAGTAAGACCCTTCCCCGTCTCAAAAACAAACAAACAAGAATTAAAAAAAAATAAAAATAGAGACCATAAAATGTATTTCTTATAAAATAGTTTTAGACCACTTGAGTTTTAAGACTTTTTTTTAAGGGGAAACGAGTATAGAAAGAGGAAGAGACCAAATAAGATGACTTTTAAAGGAAATAATTGCCTATGTATGGTGATATTGAGACCACATTGTTAAGTGGCTTCTGGCATGATACACAGTTTTCCTATATGATATCCTGAATATTTACCATAAAATTAAAGACACATGCTAAGATGTCAGAGCAAACCTATGATACTAAAATAGTACTTATTCATTTATTTATTTGTGCCTCATAGATGTATAATCATACACACATTTATACTCATATATATACACATCATGTGTATATTTGTATATACACTCATTATGTATGTGCATATATGTGTGTATGCATAAAGTCCTCTCTCTCTCTCCCTCTTTCTCTCTCTCTCTCTCTCTGTCTCTGTCTCTTTCCGTATGTGTGTCTTTTCCTTCCTCCCCTGACAGTACTGTGTTTTTTAACCTCTGCAGTGGATAAAGGATATGATAAAAAAAAATCCCTAGTCTTCAGAATTTATTCTATGGTAGGAGAGGAAAATTTGTGTCAATATACTGCTATTTAAGAAAAAAATTATGATGATGGTTTAATACCATCATGGTGTAGGGATGACATAGACAGTATATGATTCAGGGCTAAAATAACAGTATAAATAATCACATTATTGAAAGTTACTGAAAACAAAAGGCCATGGGAGTAGAGATATTTGAGGAAGTTGTGAAGGAAGAAAAAGAACTGTCAGTGGGATATTTGGTGAGAGCAGGTGTGTGAGGCAGAAATGGCTTTGCTGTGCTCAGGGGAGAGTAGGGAAAGGAATCTGATTGGGGCAGTTGGGAGTGGTGGTAAGCTGAATGTAGACTGTCCAGAGTCCTACATGCTGGCTAATAAGTATCTCTGTAAGTAGCAGAAAGTGACACAATAAGATCATATTTAATTGGAAATTGATTATATAATGGCAAGAAAGTACCCAGAAGCTAGATCATTTGCAAATTGTCCAAACAAAAGCTTAGAAAACCTATACCAAAGCATATACGGGGTAAAAAAGATACATAGAAGTAAGGAGAGAAGAGTTGATAGGTCTGTGTTAAGACCAGGATAAGATGGGCAAAAACCCAGAGAATAATAGATAACTCTGTGGAACTTACAAACCTGAATGAGCTGGTTTTAGCCAAGAACAAAAAAATTGGTCTGCCTTAGTAGACTACAACATCCTGTTGCAAACATTAGTGGAAAATACTTTTAAGAAACTTAAGAAGGTTATGAAGTTGAATTGTAAATACCTCTTAAGGAGTTGGATGCTGGGCAAGTGTGCTTTGGCTAAGCTGAGTCAGGGCCTTGGGGTTTGTAAATGGATCCTTAGAAATCAGACAATTTGGGAAGCTTCATACTCCTTTAGAATAACTTAACAGAGATGAATTTGGTTATGTATTTGAGCATTTCCTCTAAGGCAAGCCTGTCCAATAGAAATTTCTGCAATAATATAAGTGTTCCTTATTTGTGGTGTCCAACATGGTCCCTGCTAGACCTCTGTGACTTCTGAGCACTTAAAATGTGGCTAGTGCAACTTAGGAGCTGAATTTTAAATTTTACTTAATATAAGTTAATTGAAAGTTATTTAAATAGATTCAAATGACTAGTGGCTACCATATTGGACAATGCCATATTAAAGAATTTCTGGGTCAGCATACTTAACAATATATGGCTATCCTTTTAGCTCAAGAAAATGTTTGTTTTAGCATATGTGATCGAAACCTAAACTTCTTTTGGTAACAAAAATTACTATTTGGAAAAAATAGCTCATGTATTGAGTCAATAAATATTAATGTCTCATCTATCTTCTTCTAGGGTTAGTGTTAGCCACAGTGGCAGAAACATAACCATGGTCTTGCTCTCAAGTGGCTCATGAAGACTGGCAGCCAGGAGCTAAATATTGGTAACCAAAGAAGAGATTAGATCAGCCCCAACCTTTCTATAGATGTTAGGGTGAAACAAAAGAAATATTGGTTTAAGGCACTAAGCTTCTTGGGTTATTTGTAATGAAGTATAATTGTAACAATTATCTGACTAATACAGAGTAATATTCTTTTACTTGTTGACTGATGATTTATATGCCAAAACGTTCTCAATGAATGTTTGAATTTTTACTTTTATTTTTTTCCTTGTTCAAAAATTTTAGGCATGATGAGTAGTAGTAGAACATGGGGCTCTTTGTTTTATGAGGCACATTTAAAGCAATGAGTATTTCATACCAGTCTTGCTTAGATGGTTACTGTAGTTTGAATGAGGAATGTTTCCCAAGATAAATGTATTAAAGACTTGATCTTCAGGGTGGTACTATTTAGAAAGCACTGTGGACCTTTAGGAAGTGAGCCCATACTAGATGTCTTTAGGTTAGTGGGTATGTGGTCTTGAAGCAGACTATAGAACCCTGGCCTCTCAATCCCTCTCAGCTTCTAGGCTCAAGATGTAACCTGTTTGCTCTGCACATGCTCCCAGCATGATGTGCTGCCTTCAGTAGCATCCTAAAATAGTAGGGATGCCTGATCTAGGACTGCGAAATTCCAGAACTGTGAGACAAGCTCTTTCTCTTTGTAAGTTTGTTGCCTCAGGTATTTTGTTATAGTAATTCAAAGTTAAAACTCAAACATTAGCCTTGATAATTGTTCTCTTAAATAAGTTAATGTAATTAAATCATCAAAAATGTTTGTAATTATTTTTTCTACTAATTTTTTCCTGCACAGAATTTAGTCTTCTCCTTCAAGTTCCTAGAATATTCAAAACCTTGATCCTCACTCTCCTACTCATGTACTCATGCATGCATTTTTAAGTTGACCAAAACATTCAATGTTACTTTAGTTCATCTTTAATAATTTCCCCTGACCTGAATCTCATAGTATGCTTTTGGGCTTCTTATTTCTATTTATTTTTTCTGGCAAAAAAATATGGAACTCATCTTCATTTTAAAAAAGGATTACTATAATTATAGTCCACTGAATGAACAATTATTTAATTTTCTGTGACTTGATTGCCCTCTTTCATATGAAGTTTGTGATTTTTTGTTAGCTTTCTTCTCTTGTGTTAACTATTTGTATGCTATATTTTAGGGTTTAGGAGCTTGAGCAAATAATTTTTTTGAAGGCCTTGTATAAACCCTTTAAAAACTTGGACACAAATACTGAAAGGAAGTAAAATAAAGACCTAATAATATCTTACTGAATTGCAAGCTAATGATAGAAGAGAAGTAAATGACTCAAAGTAATTTCTTAACCATTTTTAGATTTTGACCAGATCTCTTTAATGGAATCTCTGTTTTCTTCCACAGTGTTGTGGAGGTTAGAAGAAATACCAAGGGCTTGGATCAACTTCTTGTGTGCAACTGTCTGTTTTCTCTGCCTCTTTAATCGTTATGGAAGTACATCTTATAAAAGAGTGGCCTAGAGAGGTTACAATGGCTGCATTGGTTCTTGTAAGCAGAATACAGTTGGATCTTGATTTTGTACACAATTTGAAAAATGGGAATTGAGATCATCCACATCAAAGGTGATTCTCCAAATGATTATGTTAATATCTATCTTATTGTTTTCTACTTTTCCATCTGCTCTTTTTCATTTCCTTTTTCCCCCTTTCTCTTCTGTAAATTGAGTATTTTAATCTCCTTTACTGACTTATTGACTATAGCCATCCTACCCTGGCTTCCATTCTGGTCAGATCTAAGATCTGCCCAGATCTGAGCAGAGTCGGGCCTTGTTAGTATTTAGATGGGAGACTGCTTGGGAATGCCCAGTGCTGTAGGCTTGGGAGAAAGATCCAGCAGCCCACTTATGAAAAAAGCAGCCATTGAAAAGCCTATGAATAACAGAAAACCACTGACAATAGTGCTTGGCATGGTGCAATGTTGGGTAGTGTTTCATCTGTCTTTCATAGGGTCACTATGAGTCAGACCTGACTTAACAGCACCTAACAACAACAACAACAATATTCACTTATTATTATACCTCCTGTGACATGTTTTTAAGGTTTCCCTGAAGGTTAATGACATATATTTCAATTAACCTTCACCTGCCTTTAAATAGTATTATGCCACCTCAGATATATTGTAGGAACATAACAATAGCATACTCTCAAATTTTTCCTCCTACAAGAGATGGAGACATGCTTGCTGTTTTACTTTACATATGCTATAAATGCATATACAGGGTCACTATTTTTGCATTAGGTAGTTGTCATTTAAAACAATTATGAATAAGAAAAAATATTTTATCTTTATTCCATTTCCAGTGTTTTCATTTCTATTTATTTATTTATTTAGTAGTACTAGAGGGCTGAACCCAAGGCCTTGCTTATACTTTGCAAGTGCTCTACCACTGAGTTGCATCCCAGCCTCTTGTTTACTTTTATCTTGAGACAGAGTCTTGCTGAATTATGAAGCTGCCTCTGGCCTCAATCTTGCAATCCTCCCATCTCTGCCTCCTGAGTCTCTGTAATTATAGGCTTGCACCACTGCGACCAGTTTCATTTTTTGTTTTGATCTAAGTTTTTAAATGTTATATTCCTTCTGGCAGAAGAACTTTCTCCAATGTATCTTATAGACAAGTATTAAGAGCAAAACATTTTCTTAGTTTTTGTTTGTCTCAGACATTTTTTTCTCCTTAATTTTTGAAAGGTATTTTTGCTGGGTATACAATTCTGATTTGGTAGAGTGTTTTTTTTTAATTGATGGTGTTTATTTGCTCATTTTAGCATTTTAAAGATGTTACTCCATGTCTTCTTGATTGTATAGTTTCTGATAGGAAATCTTATCCTCATTTATCTGAAGATGGAATATTTTTTCTCTAGCTGTCTTCAAGATTTTCTTTTTATATTTGGTTTCTAGCACTTTGAATATGATTTGCCTTGTTCTTCTTGTGTGTGTGTGTGTGTGTATGTATGTATGTATTTGTGTGTGTGTATGCATATGTTCGTGTTTATCTTGTTTGATGTTTTTTGAGCTTCTTAGATCTGTTTTTTTTTGGTGTTTTGTGCAGTTTTATAAAATCTTCAGGTTAGTATTTAATCAAACATTGAAAAATCTTATTTATAATAACCTCAGATGGCATTTCTTCCAAGTATCTGCCAAAAACAAACTCAAATATTCTTGGGAAGGAGGATCCTTTGCAAGTTCCACTAGGTAAATACTTCCTAGTACCTAGAAGCATGAACTGACTTCAAAAATCACCAAACACATAAGAAAAAAAGCTACTATGAGGGAAATAGAAGAGTAACTACATACTCAGATCTTTAAAGACTAGAAACAAGACAATAATCAAATATGGAACATGAATATTTAGTATGATTACAAAATAAGAGAGTGTTATAAATATAATTGAAGATAAAAGATAAAGAACAAAAGGTTGTCAAAATAATCAGACAAATTTTCCAAATGCACTCAAATGAAAAATGTAATCATTGAAATTTAATGCTCAATAGATTGTTATAAAAGAAGTCACACATTGATGTGAAAAAATTAATAAATTAGAATATAAAAATGAATAAATTATGCAGAGATAAAAGAGTAGGCAATATATAAAAGATCAGAAGAAAAGGGGCAAAGAGACTACTTAATATACTTACAAATCAAATTATGGAGGAAAATGAAAGAGAAATAATAGAAGAAGGGCAATATTTTAAGAGACAATGGCTGAGTATTTTCTAGAATTGGTGCAAAATATGCGTCTTCAGTTTCAAAAAGCCAAATAAACCTCAAGCAATTTAAGTAGAAAGCAAGATGTACTTTGATCACCATTGTAAAACTATAGGATGGAGACAAATCATGTTAATAGCAACCAAGAACAAAGAGAAAACTACATGCAAATGGGAAAATAAGATTAATATTTGACTCCTTGTTACTAACAATATAAAACAGAAGGAAGTAGAATTGTATCCTCAATATTCTGACAAAATTACTGTTGGCTTAAAGCTGACTGTCCTATAAATTTACCTCTTAAGGACAAAGAAAGATATGCACCTAAAATGGTAACTCCAGATTTACTTTTAGTAATTTTAAGATATGCATTTCAGGAAAAAGAAAAATGGTCTCAAGTGGAAGTTATGAGCAAAAAATGTTACATATGTTTATCTAAATAAACATTTACTATGTAAAACAAAAATATCCAATCTACATGCTAGAAAAATAAATCTAAAATATTGGACAAGAAACAAAGAAAGTAATGATCAGTGGCAAGTCATTGTAGGGGCTTGGTTTGATCTGGAGGATAAATGTGTTGATCTACAAAACATTGAGTTAAGCACATTTTTCATAGCAATCACTAAAGAAAATAGAGGGGAAAAAGTATAATCCAGAAAAAGTAAGAGTTAAGAAGTTAAGTAAAATAAAATAGTAGTAATGAATCAAAATAATCAGTAATTAAGTAAATTGTTTTAGCCATTTCAAAAACAATAGGTTGTGTTAAAAAAACAGACTCCAGAAATATGTTGCTTATGGCATAATTAAAATTTAATGGCATAGGAAGTTTTAAAAAGTGGGCAAAAGAGATACATTAGGCAAATATATTACACAAATCAGCTGTCTGAACATGATAACAGATGTACAATGAATGGTGCTTTCAAAAGGAAGAACTAAATCTGTCATTGTCCGTAGATACTATGATTATGTATGAAATTATAGAAAAACAAATTGATGAATTTACAAATGATGCTGGATGTTGTGATGGTTAATCTTGATTGCTAGATTGACTGGATTGAGAGATGCCTATTACATTGGAAAAGCACACCTCCGAGTGTGTGTGAGAAGGCATTTCCAGAGAGGATTAGGTTATGAGGGCTCTGAGTTAATGAGTGATTTAATCCTTTGATGGATTCAAAATATGAATAGATGATGGAGAGATGATGAAACTATGGAAGATGGGGCATGGTTGGAGGAACTAGGTTATTGACAGCGTATCCTTAGGAGCTGTATCCTGCCCTGGTCTCTTCCTGTTACTGCCTCACTCTATTTCCTATCCACCATGATGTGAGGTGCTAGGCCATGCCCTCCCTGCCATAATGCACTGAAACCTCTGAAACTGTGAGCAAAATAAATCTTTACTTGTTTAAGTTGTTATCTCAAGTATTTTAGTCACAGCTAAGCAAAAGTACCTAACGCAGATGTCACATTCAATATAAAAGTAATTTGAATTTCTATATGCTAGCTAACAATAGAAAACAAAATTCTAAAGGTGACTTTTGCCATAGTAATTCTGTTCCTGTAAAAAAAAATATCTATATCTATATCTATATATCTGGGGCTGGAGTTTAGCTCAGCTGGAGTTTAGCTGAGGTCCTGGGTTTGATCCACAGCACCACAAAAATGGGAGAAGGATATGGCAATCCATTCCTAAAGCAATCCCAAAACAATCCGCCATTGAAAACCTTACCAAAAGCAGGGAAAACTGACAAAGTGCTGGGCAAGGCACAGTGTCAAGGAGTGTTTTCTTCTGTTTTACATAGGGTCACTATAAGTTTCACTAAACTTGACAGCACCTAACAACAACCACAAACCTTATATGGAAGAACAAAGGACAAAGAATAGCCAAGAGACTCCTGATGAATATAAATAAAGAGTGCATAAGTAGAGTGGCGCCCACACGTCTGTCAGTTTGCCGCACTGTGGGGGCTTGTGTGTTGTGATGAGGCTAGGAGCTCTGCTACTGGTACCCCAGATATGAGCAAGGTTACCCATGGTGGACAGGTTTCCAGCTGAGCTTCTAGACTAAGACAGACTAGGGAGTAGGACCTGGTGAACCACTCCTGAAACAACTAGCCATTGAAAACCCTATGAATAGTAAAGAAACACTATCAGATATAGTGTCGGAAAATGAGGCCTCCAGGTTGGAAGGCACTCAAAAGACTACTGGGGAAGAGTTGCCTCCTCAAAGTAGAGTCTACCATGATGACGGAAATGGAGGAAAGCCCCAGGGACCTCCATGTCCTGATGTGGCACGACTCAAAATGAGGAGAAACAACTGTAAACATCCATTAATAATTGGAACATGGAATGTAGGGAGTATGAATCTAGGAAATCTAGGAATCTAGGAAAATTAGAAATCGTTAAAAGAGAAATGGAGCACATAAACATTGACATTCTAGGCATCAGTGAGATAAAATGGACCAGCATAGGCCATTTTGAGTCAGACAATCATATGGTCTACTATGCTGGGAATGATAAACTTAAGAGAAATGGGGTTGCATTCATCATCAAAAAAGACATTTCAAGATCTGTCATGAAATACAATGTTGTCAGTGATAGAATAATATCCATGTGCCTACAAGGAAGGCCAATTAATATGACTATTATTCAAATTTATGTACCCACCACTAAGGCCACAGATGAAGAAAGGGAAGACTTCTGTCAGCTTCTGCAATCTGAAATAGATCAAACATGCAATCAAGACATACTGATAATCACTGGTGACTGGAATGCAAAGGTTGGAAACAAAGAAGAAAGTTCAGTAGTTGGTAAATATGGTCTTGGTGAAAGAAACAAAGCTGGAGATCACATGATAGAATTTTGTCAGACCAATGACCTTTTCATTGCAAATACATTTTTTCAACATCATAAATGGAGACTGTACACATGGACTTAACCAGATGGAACATACAGGAATCAAATTGACTACATATGTGGAAAGAGACGATGGAAAGCTCTACACAAAATGTCAAAACAAGACCAGGTGCTGACTGTGCATCAGACCATCAACTTCTCATATGCAAGTTCAAACTGAAGCTGAAGAAAATTAGAACAAGTATATGAGAGCCACAGTATGACCTTGAGCATATCCCACCTGAGTTCAGAGACCACCTCAAAAATAGGTTTAATGCATTAGACACAAATGATAGGAGACCAGAAGAGTTGTGGCATGACATAAAAGATATTATTCAAGAAGGAAGCAAAAAGTTCTTAAAAAGACAAGAAAAAAAGAAAAGACCAAATTACATGTCAAAAGAGACACTGGAACTTGCCCTTGAATGTCCAGCAGCCAAAGTAAAAGGAAAACATGATGAAGTTAAAGATCTAAACAGAAGATTTCAAAAGCCAGCTCAAGAAGACAAAAGCAAATATTATAATGACATGTATAAAGAGCTGAAGGCAGAAAACCAAAAGGGAGGAACATGCTCTGTGTTTCTCAAACATAAGGAAGTGAAGAAAAAATTCAAGTCTCGAGTGGCAGTAGTGAAAGATTCTACAGGGAAAATATTAAATGATGCAGGAAACATCAAAAGAAGATGGGAAGAATACACAGAGTCATTATACAAGAAAGAATTGGTAGATGACCAACCATTCCAAGAGGTTGCATATGAAGAGGAACCAATGGTGTTGAAGGATGAAGTGGAAGCTTCCTTGAAAGAACTGGCGAA
>VMDO01004947.1:65668-118068 GCA_007922755.1 Pedetes capensis | reverse complement strand
AATCTAGGTAATTTAGCAAAACCCTGTCTCAAAAAAGTAAAAAAATGGGCTGAGGGTACAGCTCAGTGGCCCAGCACTTGCAAAGCACGCAATCGGGAGCCCCTGGGTTTAATCCTCAGTACCACACACACACACACACACACACACACACACACACACACACACACAAAGAAGGAGGAGGAGGAGGAGGAGGAGGAGGTGGAGAAGGAGGAGGAGGAAAGCAAGGAAGGAAGGAAGGAAGGAAGGAAGGAAGGAAGGAAATTTTTATTTCTGCCATCACGTCTTTACTTTCCAAGAACTTTCTTGATCTCTGAATGCCTCCCCTCTGTTGCATCTTGTTCTTCTTTCATAATTGTATTATCTTCCATTGTGGCAGGGATTATTCTTTACTCCAGGTTTTATTTTGCTTTATGCATTTCTTCTATTTATTTTTTTCAGAATTCCTCCTAAAGCTATATTTAAAAGAAGAATGATTGGACCCTCTGTGTGTATGTGGGACTGATTGGCTTAAGAATTTATTAGGCTGAGAAGACATCAGTGGAGAACACTCAGTGTTAAAACCTGGTCTATTGGACCAGCCCATTTCCCTAGAGAAGAATCCTCTAAACTGCTCAGAGGGAACATGGAGAGGTGGGGCCAGGTGGGACTGTGTACGAATGGCTGTCAGCATTCTAGAGGCCAAGCAGGCAAAAGGAACTGAGAATCCAACTTCTTTATGTCCAGCTCAGAGCCTTGGCTTCCATCCTGTGCATTCCTCCTAGCTGGGCTGGGTGTCCCTGAGCCTAGATCCTCACTGTTTCCATTTTCCCAGACAGTAAGGCTCCTGCCCTACTCTCCGCCCGCCAGGGCTGAGCCAGTGCTGGGAGAATCACTCACCTTTCTGGAGGGAAACTGGAGAGGTCTTGGGACTCAAACTGCTCTTTATAGGTTTTCAATTAATCCTTTTGCTTTCACTTCCACCCCACACTCCCGGTAGAGAAGGACCAGGCACCCCAGCTCTGATAGGTTCTGCCATGTCATGTGGATTGGCTCCCCTCTTGCTGGCTTCTCCTGAAGAAAGGAAGGGCTCCCCTTTCTCTACTCAGCTGAGACAGTTATTACTCATCCTTTCCCCTCTTTCAAAAGTGTATTGGCATATCATGTTCAGAGTCACTTCCTTCCTTTTCCCTTTTTGTCCTAGCAGGTTTATGCTTTTGTTAATTCCTTCATGGTTATGTTTATGTTTATTGGGCTTCAGTAGGAAGTAAAGAGAAATGCATGTGTTCAATCTCCTATATTTAACTCAAAGTCTATAGCAGCATTTTGGGTTTTAGTTTGTTAGTTTTTTTTTTTTTTTTCTAGTTCCAGATAGGATCAGTATGGGAGTTGGTTTCCTAGGGGAGGGATAATGTTGTGACTCAAGTTTGTACTTCCTTGAAAGGCATTTATATTTACTCTCTTTTGCGCCACAGCCACAAGCCCAAGCTTTGAGCAACCACAAGGAAGATTTATTATCATAATGATTTACTATGTAACAAGTGAAACAATAATTCATTTGCTATTAAGTCATTTCTGGGTACACACTGCAGCATTCTTTCAAAACATACCTATCTTTCAAAATGTATAAAATTGATATGCAACTGAATACATAGGCCTCCTGACTATAATTCACTACAAAATAGGATCTCTCTCAGGCTCACAATACAAAGAAGGCACCCACTGCATGCTACAGAAATCAAGACAGGTTCTTAATTCACCCCGGAATTTCCTTGCTACCTGTCTGACATATTGCCTAAAGTTCTATCTCTAGTTTTAAATTCTCTTTTCCTGAAGAGTTTCTCTCCTTGATGTTCAAGTATTCTTGGGCAACATGAATCCAAAAATATCCCAATGTAATTAAGAAAATCTGAAGATTTCTGTTTGGAGGAAGGGAGATTATAAGGCTACCTGACCCTGGAGGGAAGACAGAACAACATCCCAGAGAAGAGGAAGGAGGTTAGGAGGAGAGAGAAAGCACTAACCACCAGTAGAGTGGCTACACTGAACAGCAAGTTAGTGGCTAAGAGAAAAGCTTTGGGGCAGACAAACCTGAGTTCAAATTCCACTTTCCTCAATTACTGGCTGTTTAATATTCAATAGTCTCTCTCTTCATTTCCTCATTTATAAATCAGCGATGAAAATATCTATTTCAAAGGACTATGAGAATTAAATGAGGTTATATATGAAGAGTGGTTAGTAGCTCTCCTCAATAAACATTAGCTAATAATGATAGTGATTATAATAATGATAACTTGCCTCATGATTTTGACTAGAGCTGGCCCTCAGTGTGTTAGTCTAAAAAGTCAATGGCCAGATGGAAACGCAGATTTTGCCCAAATCCATGGTAGGACAGTGTATGAGTTGTCTCACCTCTGAACTATAGATGGGAACAAGCATTCAAAGTTGAATTCAACCTATTATCAAATTAATCATTCCTACTCCAGGTAAAACAGCTGCTGCCAGAGCTACATCCCTACACTATACAAAGAGAAAATGTCTTTTTAAAAAGATCCTATTTCACTTTATTTTTTCCAAATGCCATGATTCTTATTTAGTAAAAATGGTACCACCCAGCCAGGTATGGTGGCCATGTCTGTATTCCAGTGCTCAGGAGGCTGAGGCAGAATGATTGTAAGTTCCAGGCCAGCCTGGGGTACATGGTGAGATCCTGGCTCAAATTTTAAAAAATAATAAAATAAAATAAAATAAATAATAAAAAATAAAAAGGGAACATCCACCCAACAAACAAAAATGGCAGGACTGATAGGTGAGCTCTAGGAGCCATCACTTAATTCCTATCTTTCTCATTCAAATGACAGAACAGCCCAAATTTGAGATTTTTATATTTATATTTCAGTAAACACATAAAAGTTTCTGCTTTCACTCCTCAGATTTCTATAGAACACAAGAAGTTTTTGTGGATCAGGCAATTTCTGGTCCAACTTTTAAAGTCATAATGAAGTTCTCCGTGTGAGGCAGAGTAGCTCCATCCAGCACAGAGAGTGTGACAGGGTAGCAAGAAAAGACGTCAGAATGAAGGCACCATGTTTGGAAACCTATGTACTGGAAAACAAGGAGCAGAAGAGTAAGATGAAATGTAAATGGAAGGTACCTGTAAAAAAGCTTTGAAGGCTTTAAGCTGAGTTTACTATGAGGGTGAAAAAAGAAGTCACAGTTTGTTAAGAAGATATGATTCTATACCATACCTCCTGACATCTCACCACAAAGTAACTAAGATCGCTGTTCAGAGGCCCAGGAGACCCTGTCTGGGTCTGACTCTTTCCTCAGTAGCTATTTGATCACAGGCACCAATCTAAGCCTGACTGTTTCTTGTCTGCTAAATAAAGAGTAAAGCTAGTAACCTCAAAGATTTGCTTCTAGTGCCTTCCTGACACTGAGAATAATCCTTCTGCCTTTCACAGCTGGAAACATAACTGCTAACTACATACATTTAGCTGCTCATCTGTATTTTAGCTACTTAAATCACTGATTTATACCTGTGTAAATCAAAGGAACATAGGCATGTAATGCAAGGACACAAACACACACATATGTATCCACCTACCTAGCTGTGTACTTACATACGTACTCTCATATGTATGTGGGTAATTAATTTACTGTGCATCTTTTATGAAATTTATAATTCCTCTTCAACTAAGGTATATTTGGTAATTTCTCCAGTTAGCACAGTGCTCAAGCAACAAAAATTATTAAACATTGAAAGCCAATAATCTTCCTTTTGTATAAGATTCAACAACTTCATTTTTATGGCATACTTCCTTACAAGTGACAAGTTCTACAATAAAATTCTTTGTTTTTAAAACCCATCAAGAATCAGTTCTTTCTCTTTTTCTTTCCAGAACACTCACTTTTTCATTAACTTGAGGTGATGATTTCCATGTGAATGATATTGTTTATCTGTACCTTCCCAACATTTGACCTTATTTCTTCTAAGAAATATGGAATATTGCCTTGGGCTTTTGAAAGGCAGGGGGCTGGAGAAAGATTCTATTAGAATAATCTCCACCTAAAGAGGTTTAAAAACTCACCTATCCATTGACCCATGAAGGGTAAATGCTAAATTTCTATAGACAAATATTCATTCTAACCCTGCAGAAGAGATGAATAAGTTTGCCTCTTATTTAAATTATTGTAAAATGGGTAAGATTTTTACTATAAGTTGAGAGGTGATAATCACGGCCATCATGATCCTCATCATCATTTGGATCTTAACAATGACAGTGATGACAAAGAATTTGGGGTTCACTCAATAACTTCCTTTGTAATATTTATTTTCATGTATGTAATCTTGGCAGTTTTTCTATGCCACTCCACGTCCATTTCAATATATGTTTACCTATATATACACTGCCTGCGGCCCTACCACTGTGGCATCCAATCCTGTCAGATCTTGGAAGCTAAGCAGGGTTGAGCCTGGTTAGTACTTGGATGGGAGACCACCTGGAAACACCAGGTGCTTGGGAGAAGGACCCAGCAACCCACTCCCAAAACACAATCAGCCATTGAAAACCCAATGAATAGCAGAGAAGCAGTAACATTACTGTTTTGCCTGTTGTGCATAGGGTCTCTATGAATCAGATACTGGCTCGAGGGCACCTAACAACAACAACAACAACAACAATAGCAATATATACACTAATGCATCCATCATTGTTTTGTTGTGGTTTTGCTCATTTGTTCATTGTAAACTTAATAGCTTAGCATACTATGGTCCCAAATTTGTGTTCACAAAAGCCTTTTCATAAGAGATACACCTACTGATTCATATGTATGAAAAGTATGCTTGGACCAAGCCTTTCCTTGAATTTCTTCCAGTAAGGGGACATATTTGTGCACTTTTCTCCACCAGTGCTTGCCTCAGTCAAATCTTGTGACTAATAGCAATGGACCATGTTAGAAGCAAATGTATCTAGCAAACCTAAAGGATAAGCAACTCCATGAGGCTCATACATTTTTTGATCTAAGGTGAACTTTGTGGAAATGAGGTACTTTTCTAATTTACAAAAACTAGAGATGAACCATTTCTGAGACCTGGTCCCCAAAAAGCCAATTTGCAATAAAAAGAAACAAATCTACAAAGAAGATGCAATAATATCACACCCAGCTGGCCTTCAAATTTCTAGATCTTTTGCAAGTTGACTGAGTTACTGGCTATATCTTTAAGAGCCCTAATTTTTACCTCTACTTATTTCAGCTCTTGTTTCCTCCTCATAACTTTATTTTAAAAAACTATTTCCTTGACTATTTCTCCTCCCTGCACATCCTCTGCTTCTTTAAAGTTTTTATTTAAAGAGAAAACATGATGTTTGTTTTCCCTTGGTCAGCTGCTCCAAGTAGTACCCCATCTAGTAAAGGTACGAATCAATAAGCCAAAAAAGACTGTTTAGTGGTCCTGTTTTAAATTTCTAACTACTTCTAACCATTCATTTTACTTGCAGTAATTCTCTTTTCTATTCCTGATGCTTAAAAAATGAATATAAATGAAAATATGAAACAAAACAATGCCAGATTGCCAATCTTTGCAAAGATTGGTGATGTATTTCATAAAGTGGGTGCCAAGAGGCCCTTCCTGAGTATGGTTCCTGAATTTAAATTTAAGAGAAAGATATATTTCAGATATTTCAGAAGTTTTCCCAACTTTTTAAAAATATTGTGGGGTGTTTTATAATTTATATCTAAGCTGACTCAAGGATAAAACTAGATATCCACATGAGTTTCCTGATCCATGGAAATAATTTTTTTCTGTAAGAATAATATTTAAATTCAAAAATTTCAACTGTCTTATAAAAATCAAGAATAGTTAATTAGGGATTAAAATGTAGATATCTAATCTATAATATCATAGTATGGCAGTATCTTTTCTCAAAGGAACTGAAACTTTAGAAATCTGATTAGCATTGCTAATCAACACAAATCCTTTCAGCACACAGTTATTATACAGCTATGTACCCAAGTCTAATTAATATTCTAGGGTGCCAGTCAAGTTTCATTTTTGTTCATTTGATCTATGAACTTTTTCAAGTAAAACACTGATTTGGGGGATATAATTGGTCTCTAGAGGGGATAATGTGTTTTAAAAAGTAGAAAGGAAAAAAATCCATTCAATCCTTACATACTAAGCAATTTCATATGGATACCTCCTGAAACAATTTTCCAGGGGTAATTAAGTTTAAACAACTTTTTTGAAAGTGTGTTCTCTGTCCTGCCCCTTATTTTTGTCTGTAAAACAACTTTATTGAAAAAGGGGTGGACAAAGAGGGAATTTGTGATAAAGCACAGTACCAATAGTACAAGCATACAATCACATATCTATAGTTAATAGATCAATGGTTTTGTGCTTTGTGCTACTGCAACACAGAGAAGTATTTTTGTTATAAGAACACTTCTTTGAAAGAGTATTTGTTCCAATGGAATATTACCTGAATTCATTTAAAAATGGAATGTGACCATGTATATTTTTCTGTTATTGCATTTGAAAGATTCCAGTTTTAAAATTTCTGAATTGACATGTTCAGTCACTTTTCAAGTAACGTTTACAATGGCAAGCTCCTGCTTTGGGTGTAATATACAAATGAGAAGTCAAGTGCTCACAGAATTTGTAGAACTGGAAGGGTGATCACAAAGGCCATCTGAATCCCATCTATACCTCTGAGCTCTGTCTGAGGACTACTAATGATGAAGAAGTCATCATCTCCTCAGGAGGCTATGTTTAATTTTGGACAGTTCTAGCTGTTAGATAATTCTTCTTGCATTACACCAAATTCAGCTTCTTATGACTTTGATCCATTGAGGTTTGTTCAGCTCTTTGAAATTATGAAGATTAAACCCAGTGTATCTCTAGTACTTAAAAATAACTTTGCCATGTTTGCAGACCACTCCCAATGCCTTCTGGGTGTCCATTTCTGCGGGGAGTCTATCTTATGTAATGTGGGTATAAATCCCTTTAGCATCCAGGGAGCTTATCTGAACATGTTCAGCTTTTCATTCCTAACCCAAATGCTCTTCACTTTTAAAAGGATATCATCTCATTTTGTTCCATCTGCATACATCTCTATATCTACATTTACATCTATATTTATGTCTGTACCTATCTCTAAAATACATGTTCATATATGACTTTAATTCAGCTATAGTACATAACAGGTAACATCTATGATTCTAATATTTGTTGAATTCCTTATGTAACAAACCAGAAAACAAAATAGTTGGGAATAAAGGCTGTATTTGTCTTAATATGAAAAAAATAAAACTTTTCATTTTAATGTTACTGCCCATAGTAATCTAAATACTAAGAATAATTCATAAATGATTTCTTCTCGTAAGAAAAAATTAGTGTGGAAGCTAAAATGTTACCACAATAATAGAGATGTTTTTGTGATGCTCCTTGGATCAAATAATTCTTAGAAAACTTGTTAATCTCTTGTAGGTCCTCACAAACTTTAAACCAGTATGTCAAGATCAAGATAGCAGAGGTTCCTAAATTTGTTTTTAGGATTACTAATGTCCAATCAATTGTGTGGTGGTAATTGTATAACAGTAAGACCCTTAGAGAAAAAGTATGCATATATATGTATGCATAATTTAGTACAAATTGGTACGAAAATGTGTAACACATAGTTTACAAGTAAAAACAAAATATGTGATACTGGTCAGTTTGGTACACTTATAATTCCATGGTTTATTATTTCTTGGAAAAACCAGCATCAGTTTCTATAAATCTATCATCAATAGTGTTACAAAATCAGACTGCAAGTAAATATGTGCCTACTATCTGATTCATCAAAAAGCCATTTATTCCACTGACAATCATTCTGACTTCTGTGGGATATTTCCATTTATGTTAACAAGTAAGGTGAAAGGGAAATAACAAAGATGTATATTGAAACTTCACTCATTTGTCAATAACATAAGTGTTTCTTTACAGAGTCATATAATATTTTTTAATACTGGAAGACTATTTTCTCATTTATTTCTGCTATTAATGATATAATACTTTTAGAGACAACACATTTTTTAGTAAAATCTATATTATTAACATTTTTTTCCATCACTTCCTATGGTTTAAGCTATCAACCAAGCAGTAGATGAAGCATTGGCCAATTTCCATCATGTAAATACTCTTTCTACAGACAATTTCAAGCTACCAGCATGGTGTCATTGAGTATAAATCTAGGAAAAGCCTTACAATTGTACACTGTAACTGTTGTGGTTTGAATCTGAAATGTCTTCCAAAGACCATGTGCTGAACTCTTGGTTGCCAGCCTGTGGTGTTACTGGGAAGTGGTGAAATTTTAGGAGGTGGGGCCTTGTTGGAAGAAGTGGGTTATTGTGGGTGTGCCCTTGAGGAATATGTTGGAATCTTTACCCCTTCCTCTCTCTCTTTCCTTGTCTGCTTCCTGGCCTCCATGAGGTGAGCAGCTTCCTTCACCACCTATTCCAGCTACCATGATGCCCTGCCTCACCACAGGCCTACCATCAATAGAGCCAGTCATCCATGGACTGAAAACTTTGAAACCATAAGCCAAAATAAATCTTCTTCTCCTTTAAGTTGATTTCTCTCAGCCATTTTGTCACAGTGACAGAATACTAATACAATAAAACAGTATTTCTACCATGTAGACACAAAAAATGCAAATAACCTCAAGAGCACAGATAATAAATGAAATGTTCAGGAAATGATGAGTTTTGAACACTTAGTACCTTTTTAAATATACTTTATATAATTATAGGCTTTTATGATTGAATTCTTAATAGTGACTATATTAAACATTTGGCTTATAAAAATCCTAAAGATGTAGCAATTAACTCTCACAAGCCAGCACGTCTCATAGCTAGTATACCACTAGTGGTATATCTAGATAGATATTCACTATTTCAAGATCTACCTTAGTCTACTAGACTCCCCTCTGAGCTTTCTAGAATCATTGATCCAAATTAGAAGCATCTCTCAAAATAACCTATGTCACCTATATGATGTACCTTTCCTACTCTATAATAGATGAACCATACATATATCTCTAATATTTATTTCAAGTCACTAAAATACAATATAACTTACTCTATCAAAATAAACAATTCTCTTTACCAATCCTATAAAAATGTTTGCTTCTAGCATTTTTATAGGATTGGTAAACAACTAACTTCATAGAATAGGCTTCCATCAAGCAGATGGAAAGAATGTTTCATTGTATGCATGGTCACATTATGCTAATATGCATGAGGCAGAATTTATTCTTCTCCAAACACCAACCCAGGATAGAAAGCACACCTTGGACCAATACCAGCAAATACAAATGTGGCAATTTCATATCTATTAGTCAGTATTAAAGTGGTAATCATTGTATGTGGGATCATTCTTATTTCATTCAGAAAGTAATAATTAACAGCAAAATTAGGAAGTCCAATACACAGACAACTAAAGACTTCTAGAAAGTGATTTTTTATTATTGTGTGTTTGAAGTTATTTTCTAGTTTTGATTGAGAAACTAATGATCCAAAAGAAGATAGACTTTTTGTTGCAAATTACTACCTTAAAAAATCTGAAGAGTGGGGTTTAAAAATCAAGATGGCAAATTAGAAGCAGTTTCTCTGTAACTCTGTGAATGAAAAATCTCAGAACAACAAAGGGGAAACTGAAAACCCAGAAGAAAAAAATAGAGAATGAAATAGAAGATACAATAATGGTCCTAACACAACCAAATTCATGCAGCAAAAGAGACTTTGGAACAGAAAGAACAAAACAGTGAGTTATCCACACACTGGCTCTAACCCTAGCAGGGGAAAGGGAGGATCCAATCCTTCACACAAGGTAAGCTCTTCACCTGGGCAAGAAAATCCACAGCCCTGACAAGCTCTAAATTCAACTCAGAGGTCTCAGCAGTGACTTTTCCAGAGTAAAAGACAGTATTAGAGAAAAAAAATCACACACACACACACACACACACACACACACACACACACACACACTTTAATACTTCTCCAAGCTCAGAATAACACAATAAAGAACCATCGCCCTCTTCTAAGGAAGCAGACCCCTGAAACTGACCTAATGGGGACCAGGGAGAGGGGCCTGAGTACACACCAGAAAGCCAAGGGACACAAATCTACAGGCTCTACGAAACACACTAAGGAGATAAGGCCTGAAGTATGTGGTTCTGAGAAAATCAGGAAGGGTGCCAGGGGCTTGTAAACTCAACTTTGGCAGTAAGTGCGTCCTTCAGAACAGTGGTTCCTGAAGGGGTGCATGCCAAGAAATCGCTCTTGTTGTTAGGTGCTGCTGAGTCGGGTCTGACTCATAGTCTCATATGGTTTTCAATGGCTGATTACTTCAATGGCTGAAACAATGGATTGTTTCAGGAGTGGGTTGCCAGGTCCTTCTCCCATTTTTATAGTGCTGGGAATCAAACCCAGGGCCTCAGAGAGCACAGAGCAGCACTCTACCAACTGAGCTAAATTCCAGCTGAGAAATTAGGAAAGTGTAAGCTTAACTTCAGCAGCACCCCAACCATGGTGATGGCAGCAGCATAAGTATCTGAAGTCCAAACATACTGAGAAACTAGGGAAGTACACCTGCACTTCCTAAGCTTAAAATTGATGATAATCACTGCTGCAGTGACAGCAATGCCTGAAGCACTTACATGTAAAGAAATTAGGAAAGTGCATTCACGCTTTGTAAACTTGACTTCGGTGATGCCCACACCCTTGTCAGCAGCATTGGCAATGGCGCCAAAGAGCATATATGTTTAGATATTAGGAAGGTGTTCCTACATTCTATACACTGCTGTAAATCCTTTTGGACAACGCCCAGACGGGCATGTGCTGGTTGATGGACAACTAGATAAGATTGCTGGACAAAAGAGGAATATGGACTTTGTCCTTTAAATTTTCTTTTTCTATTTCCTTTTTATTTTTTCAAAATTTTAATCTTTTTTTCCTTTTAGGTTATCCTACCTATTTGATTACAATACTTCCAATGTTAGTTGTACCCAAATTTACTTATTAAAAAAGAGAAATTTTATGTCTGTATTTGGTATACCTCTTGCACTATTTATATAACCTTATATATTTTTCTCTATAGTGTACAGAAAGATTTATATTTCCACCTGCTGTTTTCATATCTACTCTGTAAAACTCTCCTTTCTGTTTGCTCTTTTCACTTTTTCCTACCCAATCCTGTTCTTCTCTGCTAAACCCTCCCCTAATTTTCATCCTTCTGCTGTTTATATCTTTCCTACAATTTATGCCTAATCCCCAAACTTACTCTATACTATCCCTACCATTTCCTTTCCTAAGGTAATTTCTTAAGTATTAGTTGGCTTCAAGTTAGTTTAATTATAATTATAAACCTGATTTTGGTCAGAGTTGTTAGCAACACATTGCTTTGTCATCTATAAGTGATAGTGGGGATGAAGACCTCAAGAGAAAACTGTATACCAAGAAGATTCCAAAATAGAAGAGGAAGACAAGACCATCCTAACAGATGCAAAAAAGTAATAATAATAAATACAAAAATACAAGAAATACAAAAAGCAAGACAATAGGACTCTTCTAAATTACCATAACTCCTTAACAACTGAAACAAGGATAATGAAATGCTTGAAATCTCCCAAAATTCAAAAGTCTACTTACAGAAGTGATAAGTAATCTCAAAGAAAGCACAAATAAGTAGATGAATGAAATGATTAAGTCAATTCAGGTAGCTGACAAAAAAAATCTATCTTAGGAAAAAAATTCAGCAAAGAAATTGAAAACTTGAAAAAAATCAAACAGAAATGTTGGAAACAAAAACCACAATTAACCAAATAAAAATCACAGTAGAAACTAATACCAGAAGACTGGAAAAGCAGAAGAAAGAATACTAGAGATGGAACACAAAATAGAAGAAATGCAACATTCATACACCAACACAGAAAAAATGAATACTATCACCACTTCTAAGAACTATGGGCCAATATGAAGAGACATAACCTAAGAATCTATGGTGTAGAAGGAGTTGCTGAGACTAATGCCAAAAGCACAGAAAATCTATTTGGTGAAATAACAGTAGAAAACTTCCCAGATCTAGGGGGAGAAATAGACACCCAAATAATAGAGGCATTCAGAACTTCAAATTGGTATAACCAGAAAAGATCCTCTCCATGTCACATTATAGGTCAAATGCTAAAACTACAAAGCAAAGAAACAATTTTAAAGGCTGCAAGAGAAAAATGTCAGCTCACCTACAGAGGCAAACCCATCAAAAAATATCATACTTCTCAAAAGTAACTATAAAAGTCATAAAAACATGGAATATTTCAATCCTTGAAAGAAATTAACTGCCAAGACTACTATATCTAGGAAAATTATCCTTTAAAATGGATGGAGAAATAAAGACCTTCCAAGATAAACATAAACAATTCACTACTACCAAACCAGCATTGCAGAAGATACTTGGAGGGATCCTATTCACAGAGGAAGAAGAAAGATAGACAAAATATGAGAATACAGGAATGAATAAATCACATTAGAGGGATATATGAACAAACAAAAGCTAAGAAAGAAGCAAGGATATTTACCTTAGTAAAACAGCAAAACTTTAGTATGAACAGGAGAAAGTAAAAACCAGTCAACACTCAAACCAACTAGAAAAACAATCAAAAAATTACACAAAATGCCAAATTCCTCTCAATAATGACCCTAAATAAAAATACTCTTAATGATCCACTTAAAAGTCATACATTAGCCACTTGGATTAATAAAGAAAACCCAACTATTTGCTGTCTTCAAGAGACATATATCACTTGAAAAGACACACAGAGACTAAAAATGAAAGAATGAAAAACAATTTACCAAGCATGGGGAAGGAAAAATCAGAACAAAACAACAACATCAAACATGGGTTGCTATACTGATACCTGGCAAAGTTTACTTCAGCCCTAAATTAATCAGAAAAGACAAAGAAAGGAAACAAATTAAGAAGATATAATAGTTATAAATAGTTATGCACAGAGCACAGGCATACTTAATTTCATAAAACAGATACTACTGGTCATAAAGGAATATATAGGTGAGTCACTTTGATACCTCACTGTCATCACTAGAAGGATCATACACACAAAATTCAACAAACCCTAGAGTTAAACAACACCATAAACCAACTGAACTTAAGAAAAATCTACAGAATATTTCATCCAACAGATGTGGAATAAACATTCTTTTCAGCAACACATGGAACTTTCCCCAAAATAGATCATATTTTGCCTTACAAAACAACCCTTAACAAATACAAAAAAAAAATTCCTTGTATCTTATCAGATCACAATGGAATTAAACTAGAAATCAGCATCAAGAGAAACTACAAAAATGTTACAAGGTCATGGAAACTGAACAACACACTTTTGAATGATCAGTAAGTCATTGAAGAAATCAGAAAGGAAATTTTAAAATTATTAGAATCAAATGAAAATTAAAACACAACCTTCCAGAACCTTTTGGATACAGCAAAGGCAGTTCTGCAAGGGAAATTCATAGCTATGAGAGTTTACATCAAAAAATCAAAGAAAGTGTAAATAAATAACTTCATGATACACCTTAAAGCATTATAAAATAAACAACAGGTCATTCTCAAAACTAGTAGACAAAAACCAATAATAAAGATCAAGGCAGAAATCAATGAAATGGAAGCTAAAAGAACAATACAAATTATCAATGAAACTAGTTCTTTAAAAAGATAAACAATCAATAAACCCTTGGCCAAACTAACCAAAAGAAAGAAAGATTCAAATTAATAAAATTAGAGATGAAAAGGAAGTCATTACAACAGATACCAGTGAAGTACAGAGCATCATCAGGGATTCCTTCGAAGAGTTGTACTACCCCAAAAAAAGAAAATACAAAAGTAATAGATAAATTCCTTAACAAATATGACCTACCAAAATTGAATCTTGAGGATGTAAATAATTTGAACAAATTTATAATAAGTAATGGAATTGAAGCAGTAATAAATAACCTCTCCCCCCCTAAAAAAGGTCCAGGTCCTGATGGGTTCACAGCTGAATTCTACCAAAAAAGAAGAATTAATACCTATGCTCCTCAAACTATTCCATAAAATATAAGGGGAAGGAACATTTCCAACCTGATTTAAAATCAATATTTAAAAATCAATAGTATTCCTATATTCTAAGAACGAGCTTAAAGAGAAAGAAATCAAAAAAACAATCCAATTCCCAATACCCTGAAAAAATGTCTAGGAATAAATCTAACCAAGGAACCTAAAAAACTCCACAATGAAAACTTTAAAACACTAAAGAAAGAAATTGAAGAGGACTCTAAAAGATGGAGAGACCCCACCTTGCTCATGGATCAGAAGAATTAATATTGTGAAAATAGCTATTCTACCCAAAGTGACCTACACATGCAATACAATTCCCATCAAAATTCCAATGATATACTTCCTAGAAATAGAAAAAACAATTCTAAAATTCATATGAAAGCACAAAAGAATAGCCAAAACAACCCTAAGGAGAAAAAGCAATGAAGGAGGCATTCCAATACCTGACATCAAATTATATCACATGGTCATAGAAAACAAAAATAGCTTGGTAGTGGCACAAAACCAGGTGTGGAGATCAATGAAATAGAACAGAAGACCCTGAAATAAACCCACACAGCTGCAACAACCGGATCTTTGATAAAGGTGCCAAAAACTATACATTGGAGTAAAGATAGCCTCTTCAACAAATGGCACTGGGCAAACTGGATATCCACATGTAGAAGAATGAAAGTAGATCCATATTTCTCATCTTGCACAAAAATCAATTCAGAATATATTGAAGATCTTAATATAAAACCAGAAACTTTGCAACAACTAGAGGGAAATGTAGTGAACATACTTCAACACATAGTCATAAGCAAGTACTTTCTTAAGATTCCAATAACTTAGGAAATAGCACCAAGAATTGACAACTGGGAGTACATGAAATTTAAAAGATCTACACAGCCAAAGAAACAATCAAAGGGAGACCCCTCAGAATGGAAGAAAGTCTTTGTCAAGCATATATCTGACAGAGTATTAATATCTAGGATATATAAATACAAAAAAATCATATCAATAAGTGGGTGATAGAACCGAAGATACAATTCTCAAAAGAAGAAATAAAAATGGCCAATAAACATATAAAAAATGTTCAAAATTCTTAGTCATCCGGAAAATGCTAATCAAAACTATGCTGAGATTCTATCTCACCCTAGTCAGAATGGGTAACACCAACAAAACAAAAAACAAATGCTGGTGGGGATATGGGGGAAACAGAACCCTTTTACCCTGCTTGTAGGATTGTAAACTAGCACAGCCATTATGAAAATCAGTATGGAGATTCCTCAGGAAACTACAAACAGAACTACCATATGATTCAGCTATACTCCTCCTGGGCACATACCCAAAGGAATCTAAGTCATAGAGACACCTGCACCTTCATGTTCATTGCAGCACTCTTCACAATCACAAGAACATGAAATTAGCCCAGATGTCTGTCAACAGATGAGTGGATTAAAAAACTATGGTATAAATACCTAATGGAATACTATTCAGCAATAAAGAAGAATGTAATTACACTATTTATAGGAAAATGGATAGAACTAGAGATCATTTTAAGCAAAAGATATCTACCATGTTTTTACTTATATGCAGAAGCTAGAACTATCTTAAAAGGAAAAAGTATATATATATATATATATATATATATATATATATATATATATAACATACATGTACATATATATATGTATATATATATGATTGGAAAATATAAGGAGACATCTGGAAGTGGGAGGTGGTTGTTGGGGGGAGGGGAGCAATACAGGGGTGTAATGAGGGAGAGAACAAATGCAAAGTACATAATGTGATTGTATGAAAATCCCACAATGAAACTCACTATACTGTATGAAAATTAAATAATAAAATCAGAAGCATACAGGTCAATATATGTGTTACTGAAAACTCAATGCACAAATCTCTCCATATATTTATTTTGTTGGGGTAATGGCCTTCATCTTGGAAGACAAATATTGAAACAAAATTCTGCAAGTAGATGCTAAAGACCCATCTCCTATGGTTACTGTGAGAACAAGAACAAGCTTCCTTTGAAGGAGGTATCCATTTTATTTCAGAATTTATCTGAGTAATGGAGGGATCTCGGGAAAGCTCCTTGGGTATATGTACCACATATAGTAAATGCCTAGACTGGAAGAATATCACCAAGTATCTTTGGACAGAGCACAGGGACCCTAGAGTTTCCCCTGCGTCGGTGATCAGAAGAAATTAAGACACAGAGATATACACAGCTGGATGGATGCTGAGTGGGAGCCATTGCCATGAATTCTTCAGCTGATCTCTGAAGAAAGGAACAGTGTTGGCCCTAACAATTTTCACCACAGGTGCCCAGCAGAATCTCAGCCAGCAGCCAGAGTAGAATTGAGGATTAAAGGAGAAAGGAAAAATGAAACAGGAAGAAAACATCCCAGCTTCCTTTAGACACTTTCCTGCCTCCCTCAACTGCATACACACTTCATATCCTATAGGCCAAGACTTCCAAGTGTTCTAACTCCTTCAATTATCACCACAATCATATGAGGTTGGTACTATGGTTATTTTCATGTTCCAGATGAAGATCATGATGATAAACAACAGTTCAGTGGCAAGTTGAGGAATTAAGATTGATTCTAGAATCACAGTTTTATTCCACTAGCTAAAACCACCTGTCCCTACAGATTATATTCCACCCTTTTTTACCTTGCTCAATGTTTCAGGAGTCTCACCAATATGGACTATTCCAAAGCCATTTCTTGCCCTCCACTTCCAGTTGTTTTTTGTCAATGGAGGGATGAAATAAAATAAAATTTGGAAACTTATTTCTTTGTCATTTTCTGAGGAGTCTTATTGGAATGGCTGCATGCCTCAACAGAGAGATCGTCCTTTCCATATGACTCAAGGAAAGGGAAAGAGCAAAAGTCAAGGGGTGATAGAGATACTGGGTTACAAGTTTGGGTGAAGAAATTCCACTATACTTTGTGTTTCCATACACTCTATCCAAGTTTTTGTAAATAGTGCTATTATTAAACTTTCCTTAATTTACCTAGCCTGCAGCCATACCACTGTGGCATCTGATCCCGTCAGATCTCAAAAGCTAAGCAGGGTTGGGCCTGGTTAGTACCTGGATGGGAGACCGCCTGGGAACACCAGATGCTGCAGGCTTGGGAGAAGGACCTGGCAACCCCCTCCCAGAAATCAATCTGCCATTGAAAACCCTATGAACAGCAGAAAAGCACTGACAATAGTGTTTCCCCTGTTGTACAGAAGGTCACTATGAGTCGGATACTGACTCGACGGCACCTAACAACAAGAAGGAAATGACTAAAAATATAAACAAAGTTTTATCTACAAAATGTTCAATATAAAAAATGGAAACAATTCAACTGTCCAATAAGAGGAGATGAATTAAATAAATGATGGCACTCCCAAATGATAAAATAATTCATAATCATTTAATGTATTGACATAAAATAGTTTTTATCTATGAAAAATTTTTACCATGTAAAGTTTCCATGTAAACAAGCTAAACATGGACAAATCAAGCCATTAAATCATTTCATTATAACACGGTTATAGAGTATTATAGCATGGCTATAGCATAAGGTTAGAGATTTTTAAGCATCATCTGGATGACAGGAGCCATGTTATGGGAGTTTGAAATTTATTCTGAGATCAAATAGTGTGTTAGTCAGCTGGTATGTCACTGTGGCAGAGAAACTGACCAAAACAAACTTATGGGAGAAAAGATCTACTGGGGGCTCACAGTTAGAGGATCAGTCCATAATGGCAACAGCAGAAGGTGACAGCAGAAGGGCCTGTGTCAGAAAATCTCACATCATGGAGGATTAGGAACAGAGACAATGTCTGGAAATGTGGGGCCAGATAAAAACCTCCAAAGACTATCTTTTCCCAGTGACCTCCTTCTGTAAAACTAGATCCCACCTCCCAAAGTTCTATAACCTCCCAGAATAGCACCACCAGTTAGGGACCATGCATTCAAATACATGACCTTTGGGGAACATGTTATAATCAAACCATGACAAACAGGAACACCCTATAAGGCTTTAAGTAGTACAGAAAAACCATGGTCATGACTCAATAAATTCTATATTACTAAATATCTATCTCATGGGGTTTATGTCAGCTATAATACTTTGAAAATGTTAGTCTATACAATCACTGTCATTACCATCATTATTAAAGAAAGCCTAGAAACAGTAAAGGTTTAGTTTGTGGACACACTTGTATATGTACTTTATCATGAAGCTCTGTTAACTGGATTTAAAGAAAGAGGCTTATGAAGAGTTCTGCAGACAGGCATTTCATATTGCATATTTTTGACACATGCCATGACCTACAGGGAATGGTTAAAAGCACAAAGCTCAACATCATCTGGCGCTCAGCTTCCCTCCTCTCTTTGGGATACTCCCTGGCATCATCAGCATGAAGATGGGCACCAAAAAAGTTGTTCCATCTTGGCTTCCCATGTATTCCTTGGGGGTCAGGGAGGAGACTGTAGGACACTGGAACAGCAAACACAGTTGTGGGCTAGAATTTCCATAATAGTGGAAAGAATTCAGAATTCAGTTCATGACCTTTTCAGTTAATAAAACCTCTTAGTCTGGCCACTATTTGAATAATGCATAGCAATTGAGCAAATTTTAATTTGCTGTGTCCATACTCAGAATAAACACATCTAATTCTGAGTTTTAATGGGGACTTTCATTCCTCTACTTTCCTCAACAGAGCCAGAAGGAACCTTTCACATTATTTATACATCCGTCTGTCTAAATCACCAAGAATATTCATTCTTTCCTGTGATGATCTTTCTTTGCAGAAATTATGATACATTAGCAGTCTCTGAGGTCCGGAGTTCAATTCCCAGCACCACAAAAATGGGAGAAGGGCCTGGCAACCCACCCCCAAGGCAATCCCGAAGCACCCAGCCATTGAAAACCCTATGAGGGTCGCTATGAGTAGGATACCGACTCTACAGCACCTAACAACAACAACAACAACAACAACAACAACAAGCAAATGTAAAATCAACTTTTATGAGAATTCAAGAGGCTTGAAGGGAGAGTCTCCTACATACAACCAGAAAAAAATTCTGTGGCAAAATAATCTTCAAATGCAGAATTATTTAATTTTAAAATATTTTTAGAAAATTGATGTACAGATGATCTTCTTATCAACAATCATTACATGGCATATCTTCAAACATCTAACTTTCTTTTACCAGCTCATTCTTCTTTAGACTGTCTACTGGTAGACATAAAGGCTCACAAATGGTTTATTATAACTGAAATTTCTGTCTGTTATTACCAAAGAGAAATGTATTGAACTTGGTATGTTAGGTTTGGGAAATCTATTTTCATTTGCTATAACCAATGGTCTGTCATAAGCGTGGACATAGTGGACTTCCAGATTCTGTCCTCCATCTACCCCTGACACCCGGATGAGACTGCCTTTATTTTTTTTCATGTTTATTGAGTAAAGACCCAGTTTCCAAAATCTAAACTACCCCCCTTAATCTCTATGAGGAAAATAAAAGTGATAAAGGAAATGTAAACTTCAGTAGAACTAAGCACACAGATATCTAGAAGATATTAAGCTATCCTCACTAAATGTTGTAGATGTTATTCCCAATTTACCCTTGCCTCAAATAACATCCTCTGATCCATTTCAGTATCTGTTCACTGATAAGAGAACACCAAGTCCCAAATGCATTTACTTATTTTAATTTACCAGAGAGAAAAGAAACCGACTTATAGAAGCAATTTTACCTTGCTGATGGTTTTAGAGTTTATCCATAAATTTGTTGACACTGTTTCCACAAAAATGTAGGGTTTAATTTCCCTCTTTTAAAATATGTGACAGTCTTGATGACTTGATTCTAATGAATAGAAAGTAGAAGTGATACTGTTGACTTCCAAGGCTGGGTTAAAAAACTCCTATTTATGAAAGCCAGAAGGACAGATTTCTCTTAGTGTCTCTCTCTCTCTCTCTCTTTGTTCCTCTCTCTCTCTCTCTCCCCAACTTCCTCCCTCTTTCCCTCCCTCACCTCTTTTCTCCCCCTCTCCCCTCCCTGGGTATCTCCCCCTCTAATGCTTTTACTTAGAACCCAGCCACCACCCTGTGAAGGGAGCCCAGCTCCCCTGGAAAAGTACACATAGCTAGTCTGGAGGACACTTCTGGCTAAGGTTCTAGCCAACCATCAACCTTAGCATTCAGATGTATGAGAAAACAAGCTTTCAGATATTTCCAGTCCCTGTCTTTAAACAGCCACAGCTGATACCAAGTAGAGCAGAAATGCACTGTCTCTACCAACACTGCCCAAATTGAAGATCCATGACCAAAATAAATGTCCTTGAGTTTGAGGGTGGGTTATGGAAACAGCTATACAATTGTACCTACAGCATGTGCACATTCAGAATTAGGTGTCCTTCAAAGGACACCTTGGTAAAGAACACTTGTGGCTAGTAGTGGGGCTTTGGCTGGGCCTGAGAGTGAGAACAGGGAAGGACCTGAGTGGCAGCTCTAGAATTTTGAGCCTACATTGCTTTCCTCAAGCTTTGCCAGCTTTGCTAATTTAGAAGGCAGATTTCAGCATGTTGTTAACACTGCCTGTCACTACCCTAAATTTTCAGCTCTCATTAGAGAAACCTGTGGCTGAAGACAACTCCTCTCCTTTTGTTCCTCTGCCCAAGCCATTTGCCTAACCTTGAATGCCTACTTCCCTCTAACTTTGAGATATCAATTTTAGAAAACTGCCTTATCTAATTTCAGCTCAGAGATCATGGACATATCAGTCCAGCAGGTCTTCAGTTATGTAGAACAGGAACCTACTCTGGCTTACTTAGGCAGAAAAGAGAGAGAAAAAAGAATTTGTTGCAAGGGTTTCAGATGCCTCACAGAAAACAAAGAACAAGCTAAAAAATCTATTTCTCTGAAAAGATAGTAATCAAGACTCTTCCAGGAATCAAGGTGGCAAAAATTAATAAGTGATCATTTGGGGCACCATTATCTAGACCCACCCTACCTGTTTTTCAGTTCTTGAGTTGCTCAACAATTCTCTCCCAGGAGAAACCATCCAATTGTCTGCTTTGGGGCACAGAGCATCTCTTTGTTCAGGAAAGGACAGAACATCTTATTTGACAGTCCCACCAAGGCTGAAGCCAATGGCAGAAAAGTAATTTGCCAAAGTAATAGCCACATATTGTCCACCCAACGTCCATTAGAACAACTGATCCTATCCATGAACACCTTCCCTTCTCCTCACTGTTGTCCTTGTAGCATCTGGCTCTTCTCATTCATAGCACTTCTCATAATGGTAAATTATTAAATCTCTACACAGTGAGAACAGGGACCAATTCTATCTAATTTATCATTGTATTCTCAGAATCCAGTACAATACTTAGCACAAAGGTACAACAAATATTTGTTGACTATGTGAACATGTGAACAAGCACTTTATCTTTGTTTTGTTATCAATATTTGTTAACACATGCATACACACACACACACACATTTTTTTACTTCTGTCCATAGGCAGTATAGTAGACTCCTGTAAATAGAGTCTATTTTCCCTTAATATTCAGTAAGTATTTACCAAGTGTGAATGATGTCCAGAAACATCCAATTCAGAAGCAGTTCAATTCAAAAAACATTTATCTGGCACTTAATATATGCAAGATCTACTATCTGTCCTCTAGGGGTTTGCTACCTAGCAAGGGAGGCAGACAAATGCACAAGTCATTATAACACCAGGCAAACACTGGGAATGACTGCAAAAGAGGTGAGGAAAAAATGAGAGAATGGTTGGAACACTAGGGAAGGCAAGATTCACTGCAATGTGGGAAATCAAGAAGCTTAGCCAAAATATTTTGACCATAAGAAGAGGGGGTGGGAGGGCTGGGGCACACTCCATAAGTGTTAATTATTGGAAAAAAATAACCTCTCCGTAAGTTCATTATAAGCAACTTAGGGAACACGTGAAGATGGTAAATAGTTATTCACACCTGGCCCCTTTCACCTGCCTAAAATGAAATGATATTGGCTAACAGTGTCCTGCTATATAGATTCTACAGATTTTTATCTAAAAGGCTGATAGCTGATAGAAAAAAAAGTCATCACTGAATGATCACAGGAGCAAGACCAAAGTGTCCTTCCACAAGGTAGCTAAAATTATTGCTACCTTCACAAGCAGAACATCTTAAACAAAGCCTTGGGTTAAACCTGCTTAATGTTGTAAATGAAGAAGGTAAGGTAAAGTTCTTTTTAAATTTTTGAGTTTTATCTGATAAATGATAAAATATACAAGGTGTCAATAAGAAATACAGTGAATGTTTAAAGAAATAAACTATTATAGGAAATGACACATTGCCATTAAGTCGCTCAAAATACTCCCCCTACCTTCAAACATGCCTGCAGCCATACTACTGTGGCCTCCAATCCCATTAGATCTCGGAAGCTAAGCAGGATCAAGCCTGGTTAGTACTTGGATGGGAGACCACCTGGGAACACCAGGTGCTTGGGAGAAGGACCCAGCAACCCACTCCCAAAACACAATCAGCCATTGAAAACCCAATGAATAGCAGAGAAGCAGTAACAATACTGTTTTGCCTGTTGTGTATAGGGTCTCTATGAATCAGATACTGGCTCGAGGGCACCTAACAACAACCTTCAAACACACTTGTCCTATCATTCTTTCCACTTTCTGAAGCAGTTCTGGAAGTTCCTCTTTCATGAGTAATATTTGTTTTTTTTCAGTACTAAGAGGTTGAACCCATGGTCTCACATATCCTTTGCAAGCACTCTACCACTGGCTTATACCTCCAGCCCACTTCTTATTTTTTCATTTTTTATTTTGAGACAATGTCTCATTAGGGTATGTAGGCTGCCTCTGGCCTCAAACTTGCAATCCTCCTGCCTCCATGTCCAGAGTCACTGGGAATAGAGTTGTGTGCCCCAAAATACAGTTTCACTGTATTTTTAAAATGACACCTCATATTATTGGGGTACAGTGAGATGTTTTGAGATATGTATACATTGTGGAATGATTAAATCAAGCTAATTAACACATCCATCATCCCATATACTTTTGTGTGGTGAGAACATTTAACAACTACTCTTTTGGCAATTTTGAAGTCTGTACTATATTATTAACTGGTTACCACACTGTGCAAGAGATCACCAAACATATTCTTCCTGTCTAACTGAAACTTCCTACCCCTTAACCAGTATCTCCCATTCCCTACCCTACTCTACCTGCCTACATGTTCTTAGGGATTTCAAAGGCCATGAAAGTTTCAAAGACTTCAAGAAGGGAAATATTTTGAACTACCATGAAATGTAAAAGTAGAGAAATCTATTAAAAAGAAAAAAAAGTTTTTGCAATTCTTTTCAAGTGACTTTTATGCCCGGACTGATTAAGAATGCAATTTAACTTTTATAAAAACACAAAAAAATTGGAAGACTCAGCCATAGAGTGCTATGCATGCTGGGAAGTCTTCCAGGTAGTGGCTGGAAAGGAAGGGTCTGGAAATGACAGGTCAGAGCTGCGTGAAGCTCAGTAGAGAGCTCTGCACACAGGCCCCATCACAGGGTGGAGATGGGGGTTTCTTCTCTCTGTACAACATAAACCCCTAACATTGTCCAACCTTGTCTGAGTTTTCCACCATTATCCTGCCCACACCCACACTACCGAGGGGTGCAACCAAATGGAGACAGATCTCAGTTTGGTTATCCAATGACAAAACTGCAGCAGAAAGCAATAAAATCAAGGGTATCTGAGGAAGAAGATATCCTATAAATGCATGGAGACAGGTTAAAGTTGTCACACATATACATGATATGAAAGGGGTGGTCATTGCCACCAGCTTAAAGGAGAGTCTGCCTCTTCTACTTACAATTAACACAAACATGAATTCATTCAATCTGAAAGATGATTTAATTTTTTCAATATTACCATATATTTATTAAAACTGACATGATAAATAAGTGGTTTAAAAGTGCCAATAATTTCTGAGAAATGTGCATGGGACATGAATATGTAATTAAAAACCAGTTGCCACAGTAACAATAATAACAGCAGAAATGCCCCCTTAGGGATCTTTACTACTTTGGTTCCTTTAATATAAAAGGAGCTACATTTTCATAATCTCAATCCAAACCTCTAAATCTCCCTGAAAAGGTAATGACATGTTCCCCCTCAAATACGGCGTCCAATGTAAATCTATGCTATTTAAATATTCAAAGAATGTTGAACTTTTGGAAGTGTTGCAGCGACAGATTTTTTTTTAAGCTTGCTATCTTACTTTTGGTTTGCTTAAACTAAAACATGAAGGGTTCATTCTTGAAGATTAGAAAACACTAATTAAACACAGGCTATAAGAATTTCCTAAGGAAGGAGAAAACCATGGGTTTTTACTTGTAGCCATGTTCCCATACCTACCATGTAACCAAATGTATGGGAGAAATGTTTTATTCTGGGGACAGAAAAGAGTTCCCCTCTCAGTCAGAGAAGACCTACAGCCTAATCAAATTCACTTTACTTCTGGAGCAGAGATTATTCTCTCCACCTAGCTTGAGTTTTGGCTTATATGGGGACAGTTAGCTTGGGACAGCAAATCTTATCATTCAAAACCCTTGCCTGCTCTGATCATGACTGTCAGATCCACACACTCTCAAGGGACCCCATCTGGCACATATTGGACTAACAGGTGAGGGAAAAGAGCTCTCATTTATTAAATATTCCCACATGTAGGCACCTTACTTCCTTATATAATCTTCAACACCTCATCAGGTTGGTATTATAACTCTTATATTACAGAAGAGGAAAATGGGGACACAAGAGCTACTACTTCTCTGTGTAGGCCAAGAGAGGTGATTTGATCCCAGGTTATAATCCTTCTGCTGCATTATTTTCAAATCTTCATGTGACTTCAATGGGATATTTCTATCTCTCTGGAATTTTCTATAGTTTACCTTGATATGGTCACAGAAGCTTCTTATCTAAGATCTCAGAGCATTTAACTGGAACCAAAGGCTATATTCCCAATTTTGATAACAAGGTGGTCAAGGTAGAGAAAAATAGGTGCCTGGATTGGGAGCTGGCAAATCCTCTTGGAGGAAGTCCACTCAAAGGCAGACAGCCACCAGGGTGTCTGAACAAATCACAAACTAGAGAGGCATTTGCTGCCGCCCACAGGCATCTGGTTTCACACCACTTCTCAATGCCAACATTATTTTTAAGATCTCTACTATCTGACAGGATCATACACTCCAACATTTTAAATTTAGAGGCGAGTGAGATATGTAACGGTCCCTCTTCCATACTTCCTGCCCTCACCCACAAGCTCTCCCAGATGCAGATCGTGAACTGCTATCCTCTCTAGAACTTGCTAGCATCCATTTACAGGTCTGAATCCTTTCCCAAACAGGCTTTGGGAGAAAGCAGTAACTAATGTACCTGAGATCTGGGGTTTAGCTCAGGTATAGAGTGCTGCTCTGCGCTCTCAGAGGCCCTGGGTTTGATCCCCAGCACTGCAAAAATGGGAGAAAGATATGGCAATCCACTCCCGAAGCAATCCCAAAACAATCAGCGTAAAAACCCTATGAGAGTTACTATGAGTTGGACCTGACTGGAAGGCACCTAAGAACAACAACAATGTACCTGAAGAAGAAAGGAGTTTTACCATCAGAAAGAAAAGATCTCCCAGAATTGCCCTTTGCCCAAAAGATCCCTGAGGACTGATGCTTTTTTATGAAGAAGCATGGCTAATTCTGAAGACTTCAGACCTTGCATTGTTGGTTTTGCTGGCATCTGCTGTTAAAAATTAATGAATTTCTTTCTAAAACGGGCAACTTCATTTTCAAGCATTAATAAAGTGTGATAGGGCTCTCCGTGCCACTTCACTGCAACCTTGAGATGCACCTATGCAGTGAGAACCATCAATGCCTCCATTTAGAGCTGGGAAAGTTGAAGGTTAAGTATGTTCTGGCTTTTGCCTTGCTAGCTAAGTGGCAGAGCCAGGTTCAAATCCAAATAGCGTGAACTGCATCTCCTTGAAGCACTGCATTGCCTTGAAGCACTGCATTAAATTATGAGATAAATAAGAATGTTGGAAGGAGGATGGAAGTAGGAGAAACAGGAAGGAAAAGATCAGGCTACTTTTTTCTCCCTTTGGCCATGGCTAAGAAATACAAAAGCAAAGCATGTGTGATTCACAACATATTCACCAAACCCCATGGTGAAAACACCATGAATGTACTTTGCCATAAGCCACTTAATAAGTCTTTCTTCTTTCCCACTTCTTTGCACATACTAGTTTTTTCTCAAATTTGAGGTTTGTGACCAATGAAAAATTTATGAAATGCATGACTTTGAAGATTAAGACCTTGTGAAGAGGTACTTGAAATGCTGAAAGTAAAATACCATGGTCTTATAGAATCCCAATGGTGGGTTACTTGAGGGCAGGGTGACCATATCTTCTTCACTTTTGCATCCTTGGCACCTGTCATGGTGGGTGAGCTAGGGGAGCCACACTGTCTGGTGGGTTCTCCATAGAAGTCCCAGAGCACAGCCCAGAACCAGCCACAGAAAAGGTATTCAACAATTATTTGTTGACTTGATGAATTCACTGTTGAATGTTGAATGCATAGAGTACAGAATAGAACCAACCAAAAAATAGGACAAATCATGGGTTTTCACTTGTATTACATGCTGTAACGTCTCTGTACATTTGTAAACCTCCTTTGTTTTGATGCATGAAAGTGGCATCAAAATACAAAAGCCAATTTCAAAACACTTCTGAGCAGAGCAGAGAAATATAAAGAGTGGAGACACAGAGAGTTGATGAAAATTCCTAGGAAAAGTAATTTCAAAGATTCGATATAGAAACGATCCCAGGATATCGTGGTTTTATTTTCATCAATTGTTTTATTTTGAGAGGAAGAGCTGGTTTTTCTAACTTCTATAAACATGCCCCTGCCAATAAACAAACAAACAAATAAATAAATAACTAAATAAAAATGAGAGAATGCTTCTGTGTATAGCTTTGTGACTATCAGAGAGCAAAAGGGGAAATGTGATGAATTTTGGCAAAGAATAATAATAATAATAATAACTCCCTTATTTATTCTTTAGTACCCTCTCTGGAAAAGGGCATATATACTAAGAATGGCATAAAATGACAAATATAATGGCACTGTAATTTCAAAGAGTGCAAAATGTTAAAAAATTTGATAACCATTGTAAAGCAGCTTCATAATTAAATTTATATTGAAAATGTCATACCTTTTATTTATATATTAAATATACAAAATCAATTTTTAAAGTATTTAAAAATAATTTCACATATATATTTCTTTCACCTAGTAGGCACTGTTGTGCTATTTTGCTTTTATACTGCATGAAGTATTTCATTATACAAGCTAATTGCAAATATTGTTAAGCTAAAAGCATTAAATTATTTTTATGTTCACTTGTTAAATGTTCAAATATTGCCACATTAAAACAAACAATTTTGGCTTTTGGTCTCTATTTTTAAACTTTAAGTCATCTTTTTTCTAGGCTGAAAATGTGTATTACCAAATAAACTGACAAAACATCTCAGCAACTAACATAAACGTGCAATTTTAATGCCTTCTAATCACACAAATCAATACAAGATTCTCGTACTTGTGCATGACCTTCTTCAAATTATCCCCCCATTTTGGCTGAATCAGAGCGAATGTAGGCTATTTGATAAAAAACCCTAAGTGTGTGAAATAAGAGCCCTTGCTTCTTCTGCCAGACTCCTCTTGACAGAAAGATGATAGAAGCGTTATGTCCCTGGGAGAGTAAATGCAAACTGACAAGAGATGAGCCTTTAGATGTTGAATATAATCTTGAATTGTGCTTGAAGTGTCTTATTATCTTGTCTTTTGATGTCTGAAGGGGTGGCTCATTGTTAGAAAAAGGAAAACCCTCACGCATCTTTGCCATCTTTAAAAATTGTTTGGCCTTTAACAACTGCTTTTCCAACTAATGTCCATTTCTCCTGACAATAAATATGGCAGGTCGTTGGCAAGTGACAAACAATTTACTTTACATGCCACACTTTTATGGGTTTTGAGAGCTCATGTGGAAGTGTATTTTAGAAAGCCCACAGAAATTAGCAGTATTACAAATGTTAAGGGGCCTGAGAGCTACGTGCGCACACTGGTGTGAAGTTCCTCAGCCTGCCTATACCCTGCTGCTTCTGGTGTTTTATCTTACTGGAGCCAGATTCACAATTCCAGTTCTTTATTTATCATTGACTAAAAATAGCCAGGAGAAATGAAAGAACAACAATCAATTCTGACAGACTCCATGAAGGAAATGCACGAATACAGATTTCCAAAGCATGTTGCAATATTCAAAATAGTATATCCTGTTTCTAGTGGAAGTTCTAGTGGAAGTTCTAGTGTTTTGTTTCAAAACAAAATCCTGTTTCTAAGTGGAAGATTGAGGTCAACAATGGGCTTGCTGCATTTTACCTTGCCTCTCAGAACCTTCAGCACATTTTAATTTCCACCATTATTTTGGGCAGTCCTTACCCTTCACATCTACCATTTGCTTCGTAGTTTTTGTTTTAACTTAAAAGTTTAATGATATTCCTGGTCAATAGGATTCCTTAAGAGCTAAATCACCATCATGCTACTCTTCTGTCACCCAGCCAGATTTTGTGAAAGCTTTCAAGATCTTTTCTCAGACCTCCCTCACTCTAAGAATCCATAAGAATTCTCAAAAGGACCATAAACCGTTACAGGGTTCAGGTTATTGTATCATTATAAAAACATATTGATACACTACAGATGACAAGACTTGTAGCTCCTATCCTAGGCTGGCAAACACAGCCCAATGCTATAAGCAAGCTCCAAGCTGACCAATTCTTTATTTATTTTTGCCTTTTAAAGCAGTCTGTTGTAGACTTTAATCCCTTTAAACCATGATACATAATTTTAAGACTTTCTGATTGCCTAATGATTCCAACTGGCTTATTAGAAAATTACTATGAATACAAAACATAATAGGAAAAGTAAAAATTTCAAATTAGAGCAAAGACATAGACCAGTGTACCTCAAAACTTGAATACCTTAGACTAGGCTTAAAACTAACACCTGTCTTAATATTAGGAATTGGGAGAAATTGAGCCAAGCAACACTTAAAGCAGTCATGTATATTTCCTCCCAAAAATTTGTGAAAGTCTTCTCACATAATTGAATGGTTCTTGTCCCAGATAAGCACCCATTCACAGATTACGTGCAGTATATTAACTTAATTAAATGAGGTTATTAAGATGTTCACTTCATATAATATTTTTTCATGCTTCTCCTTTTGCAAATTCTGTTTCCTTTTGATAAGTTTCCATTTTGTGGTATTTCAGTAAATGAAATATATTGAAAAAATGCAAATTTTGACAAAGTGCAATTCACTCCCCACATCCCCATCTACACATATTTAAATACAGAAGAGTATGTTTTCCATTTGATTTTTTAAAATTATCTTCTACCCTCAGTTGATTTTGGCAAAAAGTCACTCTGCAATAATAATTTTTCATGCTTTTTAAACAGCTTCAAATGTTTGCATTTTAAAATCAAATTAATCCCTTAGCCTCTGTTCTACTCTGACAAGGATGATTCTCTCCTGTAAGCCCTACCCCCAAACCATTAATTTGTAAAAGTAAATCTCACCATATCAGTATTAAAAGACAAAGCACCACATATGTGGCCATCAAGAACTGCAAAAGAAGATGAATTATGCCACAATATTTTAATGGTAAATGGTTAAAATGTGATTTCCTTGTGAAGCCCACACCCATCTACCTTGACATGTGTGTAAGTAAATGCATATTTGGGCACACAGAATTATTACAGGAATGTGTAACAAAAATGGTGCTTACTATTGAACAAATGTCTTTTACTTATAAAAAGAAAAGGGCAAATCCTTCTATTATGATATATGCATATCCCACAAATGAATAAATATTTACGGTTCCATTATTTAGACTAAAGGGTCTTCCCTAGCTTGGATAAGTTACATGTTTTAAAAATACATATATTCTCTATAAGGCAAACTGTGCAGAAACTCCCAAGTTTCTTTACTGAATTAAACTGCACAAATTCTAAGGAATCCCATTGTCTCCTCTGCTCAGCAAGTAGCAACATCAAAGAAGACACTGGAACTTAGATTATAGCCCAAGCATGCCTGAAGCAATAGTATAATTAGTTGCCATTTACTGGCAAACTATTAATTTTGATAAGTTTATCTGAGAACTATTTCTGAAATGTATAGAAATACAGAAGTATATTTAAATGATGTATGGACAGCATGAACTATAAGCTTACAATCACAAATTGGCTTTTATTAACTTTATAATAGAGAAAATACATACATAGTACAAATTTAGCAAAACAATTTGAAATATCATGGGAATATAAGAGAAGAGAAGGAGAAAAACACACCATAGATGGCCACAAATATTTTACATGGGTAGCATTACATTTATTCATGGTGAATTCCTAGTAAGTGAAAAAGAAAATACAGAGAATTAAGAAAAAAAGATGGAAGTGATAAGAAAATGGAAAAATGGCCAATGTTATTTTAAAACTCTGTATTGATATTAGTCTTTAAATATGGATTTGACTTTCACAAAACTTTATCACAATTCAGTTGCTTTCCCCCTCATTAGTAGGATGAAATTAAAGTAACAGAAGATATTAAAGTAATACAAGTAATACAAGAAAATACACTAATCTGAAAAGCACTGATTATTTTATTTCAAAAAGATAAAGCACTAAGAAAAGTGCTTACGCCAAAAATACGTGACATGATTAAAATGTTAAATCATTTCATATTGGCTATTGGCACATTATAGATATCTTTAAAAAACTTCATGTTCTCTCTCATTCTCAGGCTAAACTAACAAGTTTTATGTGGGTTATTTTCTAATAAGAGTTTTAACCATCTTAATGAATGCAGGCTTTATTATAGAATATTACTACTAATGGTCTTCAAAACAGCAAACCTCCTAAGAATTTAGTTTATGTGTAATGGCATTATTTAGCTTCCCTCATTGTAATTTAATCATTTTTCCTCATATTTCCAAATAGTCTTGATGACAGTGCAGTCCTCCAATAAAGTAACTTAGACGGTATTAGCCATGTTGATCTAGGCAACTAATTTTTAAATGTAAACAAACTATAGTACATTCTTGTTACGCATACAACCTTAAAAACACTTAAAAAGTAAAGATTGTCAGAAAAGTCTGAGTATGGATTTTCTTTTAGATTCTCAAAATATAGACATTCATATGTATACTAGGCATAAAAATTATAGCAGCTAATTATTAAAAAGTTCCAAGAGCTATGTATCTTTCAATGCTTACATACAATAGTTCCATTTCTCTGAGAATGAAAAACTTTCTTTAACTGAAAGAGATTCAACTTTATTTTTATGACCTCTGCATTCACATTAAAAAGGCTTAGTCCATTTCTGACAGGTCATGGTAGTGTCACAGCACAGAGTAAAAGAAGGCACTAAATAAGGCTACCAGAGTCAGATTTTTGACTCTGACAATCAAAACATGGGAGTTTACATTTAAAAGATTAAGAGTCAGGTCAATATGTTTAATAGTCAGATATCATCAGAAGCCCCATATTGCCAATGCCTAAATACTCCTTTATGAATGAATTTTTAATGCAAATATTGTTTGAAGGTATTCCCAATGAAAAGCCCCATGTTGACAGATTTAGAACCTCATTCGGAACCATAGCATGAGAGTTGTATGTTCAACTAAAAAATACCAAATAAAAATTAAAACAAATTATGCTCACTTGTTCCTCTCTAAACGATATTTGAAATTTCAAAGGATAAAATTTTTAAAGTAAGACAGAAATGGCATGTATAAGAGGCAAGTTGAACAAAATACCAGAAAAATACCGAACCTATGGAAACAACAAACAAGAAAATTCCAGAGTCATGTTGGATGTTGAAGAGAAACCCATCTGCTGGAGAATGGCAACTGTTACTATGAGCTTGCTTTCCATAGCTACCTCTGCCTTTGGATATTTTTTAAAAATTTATTAACTTGACAGCAGGAACATTTATACAGGCTGCCCCCTGCCTTGGTGCCAGTTTGGTATAAACACTTGGCTTTATCTTTAGCATAAAAAAAATCAAGGACCATGTTAAGTGTATGCAGGTGCATATTTGGGCAAATGTTCCTTTTCCTCTGATTGTTTCTGTACGCCTGGAGAAGGTCTGAATACTCAGGGGCAGCCCAATAGCAGAACTGAACTCTCTACCCTTTCTCTTCACATCTACTTTCTTTTTAATGTGTGAACGTCTGATGTATTATTAATTCCCAAACATAAACCGTCAAGGTCGTCAATCAAAGAAAGTACCAGTTCTCTCACAAATTATCTGTTTACTGTGTAATAACAAACAAGCTTCACTTGAAACAGTCAATGTAAATTTCATTTCTGCAGTGGGAGAAAATTTGTCAATTTTTGAAAGGAATAATCCTAACTCCATAATTAAATCCAGCAATTAAGAAAGAGGCAATCTGTTGAAGGGCTGAGCCTTGGGAGCTTAGATCTGGAATGTACCCCTATTTATTAATCATGACATAAACTAGGCTGGGTGAACTACAACAACATTGTAATACCAGATAACCGTTAAGTGAGAAACATCCAAGACAGTCAAAAACCTACGATGGGATCATTTAAAGGAGTTATATTATACAGATTAATCTAATTTCCAACACCTTGTCTTATTTCCAACTATTTATAGACTAAAAAAAAAAATGAGAATCACAGCAACTGAAATAAGAGGAAAAATGTAAAGCCACACCAGCATTTTGACTTGCTAATGAATTACAATGTAGTAACCTTGAATGCTATAATATTGAACTTTTTTTTTTTAAACCCAGAGAACCACAGGCAGGCAAAGAGATGGAAAGGAAGACACCAAGAAAGTCTTCTGTCACAAACTGTGCACTGTTCTCCAGTGAAGGGCCACTTAGGAATGAACATAGCTCAATGAACAAATATGGTGAGAGGTTTGAACGTTGGTGCTTTTCTACCTAGCTTTATTTTTATTTCAAAGTTTATGTATTAATGTTATTTAAAGTGGAATTATTTACCAATGCATCACTACAATGGGTTTCTAAGGGGAAAAACTCCACTTAACAAAATTAGTCTAAAGACACACAGGTCTCATGGAAGGAACATCTAAGTGTGCATGGCCCCCTCAGGTATCAGACAGCAGCAAGAAAGGGCCTGTTTAACTATGAAGGCATAAATGGCTTTTGACAAATAATTTATCATGCATCTCATTTCCTTACAAACTAAAAGTTTCCACTGATTTCTTTTAAGTAACTGTATTGATATAAATCTATTACTGAAATTATTTAGCTAAATTAAAAATATGCTCTTAATGTTTTCCTAGGAAAACACATTGTCTTCAGGGGAAAAAAGTATGCATTTTCAATTGATATAATAATAATAGAAACTTAAACTGTAGAAGTATGGTCCGTATTTTAAAGAAATGCATTTCTCTAGAGAATTTTCCTCATCATCTCCCACCTAAATACCTCTGGGGCTTAAGCTCTATGTACTTATTACTGGCTCCAGCATATTTTATCAGAATGTTGTGAATGACCACGGCATCAAACCTTGAGAGAGGCGTTTAAATAAAGAAATGAAGATGGTGACCCCATAATGAAGGCCTCCATTAATGCACAGCCAACGGGCAACTTCACCCTGAAAAACGGGCCCCAGAATGCCTGGCAGTGACCTCCACGCTGACCTGCTGACCTGCAGAGACCACTGTCTCAAGGGGTGACAGACAATTTAGTCCTTCATCCTTTTGTCATTGAAAATGTCTCCACTGCCATAAATTCTAATCAAGTCAAACTGGATGGCAATTTAAAAAAAAAATCTGATATGTTTCAGAAGAAAGATTACCAAAAGGAAAAGAAAAATATACAAGGTAGTATATTTCTTACCATGAAGGAATCCCTGACCCAACTTTCTACCCTTTTCTAATAATTCACAGATAAATGACATTGAAGATACACACTCTCACCAGTATCACTGCATGTAATTTCTTTTAAGCTAGAAAAATGCAGCATCATAGGAGAAAAACAATCACAACTTTTAAATTTCAGGTACAATGTTTATAAAGGGTGTTGTGTTCCATCTCAATTCAAGATTATGAGCTGTAGACCCAACTCAAGTGCAACACCTTACAACTGAGAAGCAAGCCACTGAGCCTAGCACAGCCACTCAAGGTAGCTGGAACTTCAAGAAAAGCAATCATGGGGTTTCACTTGAAACAATAAAAATTTTCCCAAGAGAAACACTGTTAATAAATCATCTTTCAAATCTCAAATATATACAGGGAGAAATATTTAGGGCATGGTTTATGAGGTCTCACTTTTTCAGCTGAGAGTACAAGGGAAAACTTTAGTACAGATATTTTTCTGGGGATATATATTACTTTTATCTTTTCTGCAGCCATTTTCCTGACCAAGTTGTTGGTACTACCATTTGAATTTTAGCATCCAACTTGTCTGAATGTGGAGCACTGAATTCTTGATGGGCATAACTAAAAGTGAAGCACCACATTGACACCAGTGCTATAAATGTCACTAGAGAAACACAGCAGCCTCTTTCCTTGAAGATTGTTAGCCAAAAGGCAGTTTTGAGAATGGTTTCCAATATGTACATCACTAGTCACATATTCAAAGACTGGCCTTGTGTGGCATCACTCATTTGATCATGCAGCTGGAGCAGCATGAGACACAGCTCCAAATTCTCTGACAATGCCCCGGACATGCAAACCTGTCCTCCTCCATACTGCTTCCTGTGGCTCAGAGCTTAGCATAATGCAGTCATGAACTGAAAATGGAGGTAGTAATTCCACAGGCTGTACAAGAATAAATAATGCACCACTTAATGATATCATAGAGAACTACCTCACCACATGTTTCTCAATGAAATGTGGATTTATCTCTCTTAAGTGTACTTTAGTTTCCATGGCTGTTCAAGTTAAGCAAAACGTTACCTCTGATGTAATTACTTTATAAAGCACAGGGGTCCTTTTCTGAACTTTCTACTTAGGCGGGCATATGGCTTCTTGTTTCTCCTTCTGGTATTCTGAGCAGCTCAGAGCACTGAAACATTCTGCACAGTATGTTTCCCTTTGGATGCTGTTAAGTGCAGAGGTGCAATTTAAGGAGAGGCATAAAAAGCCCAATGGTTCCTGGAATTTCCTTTGTTTATCCATAGAGGGCATCAGTATTAGCCTTTCTCTTGCAGTTGTGGGCTGAAGGTGCCATACTGTGACAAAAACAGGCTTGTCCTGTAGACTGCTAATTGGAGTGAGACATGGATGGGCAAATGGCTTTCAGAGAAATCCATTTAGACTCAAATTCAGGTGCAATGGGAACACTGAGCTCTTCTTGTCCCCTGGAGTTGGGGTAATGTTTCTCTACGACACCAAGCATGTCAAGGTGCACATGTTCTGCTTTGATCTGCCCCTTTTGTTAGAAAAGTATAGTTTTCAACAATACAATGTAGGTTGGAGAGAGAGTTCGTGTTAGAGAAACCATCTTTTAGACAAAAACATGGATGTTCTCAATACCTTGGGAAGAACAAAGGTCTTTGTTATCAAGTAAAGAGTATAATCAAAACTACATCTAAAAGCCAAAACTACCTGAACATATGCATGTCAAATAAAGTAAGATATTCATGTCCCTTAAGTTGTGTCACCAAAGTTGCTAAGAATTCTGGGAGAGAATTATGCTAGAAAGTTTTAGTCAGTTACATAAACTAGGATTCCCAAGGCTAAGTACTAGGAATGTTTAAAAGGGAGAACACAACAGTCCCAAATAGCTACAGAAACCTTACAGAAACATTGGCGGCTCTCCTCCCATGCTCTCTCTACCGTCTTCCTCACATTGTCTCTTTTTTTTTTTTCTCAAGTTTTCAAGATTGTTAATCAACTGATTTCTTCTCTACCTAATTGGAAACTGGGAAAGAATCACATTGCATTTGAAAAATACTCCAGAGACCAAAGACAATCAAGTCAATGCAAACAAACAATAACAACAACCACGATGAAAACCCTAAGGCATAGGAAGTAGATTTTGCTAGGTCCTCTCTCACAAATACAGAAGTTGAGAACTTCAGAACAAACGTAGGGGTCTTTCAAAACTCACTAACTCACTCATAGTTTGATTTTTAAATCAAACTATGATTCCTTAGTACATGACATCCCACAAAGATTCCACATAAAATATTTTTTCAGTGAACTTTTAATTCACATTTCTTTGACCCTCTTAAGATTCCCCAAGTTTGTTTCTCTACACATTCAAATTAGTATGAGAAGAATTTTAAAAATCTATAACAATTTTCAACATTGGGAAATCTAAATAAATATTGAGAAGCCAAATTAATCATCCCTCTATTGACTTTTTGAAAGATCACAAATCAGGGCTATAAGTTCAAGTCTACAAAATGTATTTGCTTTTTAAAAAAATGTATGCAAAGTTTGGAACAAATAATTTAGTATCTGTGGCTATGCTGAACGCACAACTCATTACTTTTTAAAAGTTGAGGGCTTAGTTATTATACTCAACATCGGAGGGGCTCGAGCCTGGCTTTAGTCTTCCTGCAATTTATAATTTTATTTGACTTCTGTCATTAGCCTCTTAAAATAAAAAGAGTGTTTTAGGACATAATTCTTCCCATATAGACAAAAACAGACTACAATAAAATACTTCTTTCGAGTGAAAATGCTAAAAACCTTGATGCCTAGATTTGGAAAATTCATAGGAGATGTGATACCCTTTTGAAGAAAAGATAATCTTGCAGAATTTCTTGAAACTGGAATCCATTAAATTCTTGAGTATAAATCAGTATTTTACCACACCAAATTTAAAAAATGAAGTCTTTCTGCAACACCTCTGTGATGGTCACTTGAAACTGGCTGAGAGTCACCCAACTATCAAACCAGCTTTCTTTTTATAAGCTAAAAATTTTAAGTCTATTTCTTCAACTCAATTAACAATTTTCTTAACAAAGTGGTCTGTGCAATGATGTTTTCCTCTGAAGTTGAGGCTCATAGCTGTCTTTTAACCTGAGAGCAAGCAATTCTTTGCATAATATATTTAGATCAGCTTAGGATATATACAGAAGTGTGTGAACACATACACGGAGAGACACACTTGAAAATAATTAAAAAAGCAAGTGTTTCAGGGGCAATTGTTCTGAAAACCTAACATCACTCTGAACCATAAAGTGCTTCTCCAGCAGAGACATCTATCAACATCTATCACTCAGGCACACGCCTCAACAACCCGCTCCCCTTTCTGATTAGAGATCACAGTTGCTTGAGTTGGCTTACAGAGTGTCAGCTGTTTGAATGACAGATGTCTTTGCTGGAGTGGCACTTTGCTTGTTCTTGTTTTGTTTATGAAACAAAGATTCCTGAAAGGTCCCGGGCTGCCTCCGCGTTTGGTACGAGGCTATAAACATCATGTTAACGGGAAGAAGGGCAGGGACAGCATGCAAAACGACCTGTTTTCTTTGCTCAGCATCCTTTTAAAAGAAGAAATATCCGTCCTGATGGTGATGACAAAATGCTATTTCTATGAGCAATTCCCGTCGCCACCTTTGTTTACCTGGCATCACAGGACTTGTATTGACATTTTTCAGTTCTCTTCTCCCGTCTTTTGACTACAGATAATAACTCTTTACTCGCCTTCCCCTTAACAAAAGGCTGTGAAGCAACCCGAAACCGAGTCGATATTTATTCAATAAATGTTGACCAATTCTCACAATGGAACTGATTTCCTGATTATTATTACTATTTTTTTTTCTAAATAATTTCCAGCCCGGGGAATGCCAGCATATCTGACAAGTGGAAACGGGCGGCGAGGAAGTTCCCGTTGGTAAAGTTTGGAGGACACCCTGGCGCCAGCTGGCAGGGCTTCGGTGGCGTCGCACCTGCCGCACGCGCGGCTGCCGGTTCGCGCAGGGTGGAAGGCGCACTGCCCGGGGCAGGCGGGCGCCGGGCGAGCGCAGGCCGGGACTTACCGAGGCGCGCGCCGGGGGCGTCCTCGCCGTCATCGGCTCCCGCGGGCGCGGGCCGGGGCTCGCTGGGCGCGCGGTCTGGAGGGCCGGCCCGGCGCTCCCCGCTCAGCTCCGCATTCATCGCACTCCGCGCCGACGGCCAGGGCTGGCGGGCCTGCGCAGCGGTCAGCGGCTCCTAGGACGGGGACAGGAAGGGAGGGAAAGTGGCGGCTCAGAGCGTGTCCGCCCTCGCCCCTCTTCACGCACGCTCTCCCCGCGCCTCTTATCTCCGGCTGCTCCCGCTGTTACTGCTGGCTGCAGTCAAGTGAAGAGCTATTACAGATCCGATGAGTTCTCCATTACTCCCCACCCTATTAAAGCTCAACTAGCATGTGAGGGAGTTAGGAAGCTTCGGAGGAAAAGGAAAGAAATAAAAGGGGAAGAAAAAAAAAAAAAAAACTTCTTTGAAAGCAACAACCTGACCAAGGCAGCTTTAATTGTGGGATGTGCTTTTGTGCGGATGTTTTTACACCTTGTTCTGTCTTTAACGCAGAGAAAAATAAAAGTGCTGTATTTGTACTTCAGCATCACACCTTTTTAGAAGGAGCACCCCATAGAGGAACCACCGGCTATTTTAAGAAGGCTTCTCCCTGGGGGAGTAGCAATTAAACCTATCCCAAGAGCAGAGAAAAGAGACCTCAAAACGCTTTCAATGGAATAAAAGATATTTCTTATGTAAATTCTACAAGCACACTTTAGAAGTTGACTTCACTGGTCCCAGGCTGGAAACCAAAGCTGACCCCAAAATCAAATGAACATTTTAAAGCAAACAATCTACAACAAAATATCCGAAAATCCGTCTTAGAAGAATTTAAAGGAAGTGGGAAAATACTTACAAACTCTGTTCAATAATTCGAATACCTAGAGCATCATATAGCCAGAGCATTAAAGAAAATGAAAACAAAAATCACCTCCAAAAAAGGGCAACCTTTTTCCCCAATAATTGAGATCTGCTTTATCTTCAGCTCATTTAAGAGGGTATGTTTGGATCAGAAACACTTTCCAAGTGTAGCCTTTTATTCCATTTGCAAACTAAGATGCATAATATTGCTTTGGTACAAACATCGGATGGAGAAGGAAAGAAAAGCAAGAAGTGCCCTTTTTCGTGATCTGGGAGCTATTTATTGCCAAGTTCATGCCTAAATGGTTCCTGAGCAGGAAACAGGTGACCAGCACAGGAGCAGGTGGGGCGGCTGCTTCTGTGTCCTGTCATCACATTGGCTAGGGTATGCCTGCGGTGTTTTTTTTTTTTTTTTTTCTTTTTAATGTATTCATGCCTGAAAAGTGAATTTGATATGACACATGATAATCTATGAAAATGTTAATCAATACAAATAGTTTAAGCTGTCATCAAATGCACTTCTTTAGTCAATACTCATACCACTGAAAACAATGTCACTGTCACCAGGGCTTAATTTGCACAGCACTTAAATATTGGACTCTGTGCATCAGTGCACTTCTTCTTCAAATACTGTAGGTAAACACATTTTCTCCCTATTTAAGGCTGAAGCACTCAGCACGCATTTAGCTGAGCTGAATCCTCCCTTTTGAATACCTTGATAGGTCCACTGGAGGGCAAAATTAATACTTAATTGAATCTCACAGTCATCAAAATAATCAATACTTTTTTATTATTTATTCTTTACAGTCTGTTGACTGTTTCAAACCTCTGAGGGAATGGTGGAAAGGATTCATGGCTTTGAAACACTGTCATTTAACAAGGTAATTTTCAGTGGGGCATTAGGGGTTGTGAAACATATAATAAAACAAAAATGGTGGCTTATAATAGGAAGAAAGAAAAGAATTATATTTCTGCCATCTAACAAAACAGGATAAATAAAAAAGCAAGTGCAGAGAGAGAGCAAGAAAGGAGGGGACGAGGCAGAGAGAAAGACTGGCTTTTGAAGGGTTTTATCATATCAAGAGCAGAGCCGAGCTTTCATAATGCTGACATTTCTCATCCTGACAATCCTAAACAAGTGGAAAGGATGAGATCGCAGATATCATCTTTCATCACATTCCCCAGCTTAAGAACCAACATGACAGCTCCTCTCCCCTTTACACTGTTAATTACTAAATAAAATACAACTCTCTGTCAACATCAGATTATTGCAGATAGCAACCACAAACATTTCTCCATTGTTTCCCCCTTCTGAAACAATGATACCTACCTTGAACTCTTTAGAAAATAGATTAGGCTTGTCTCACCATATTGTAAATATTTGAAATAGAATCAATGTAATCAATGTGGCCAATCCACAGTATTGTCAGCCTAAATTTTCTGGTGATAGATTAGCATCTTATTCACTGGGTTTGGTCACTGGGATTTGGAATGCTTGGATTGGGGGTGGGGAGGAAGCAGGCAGAGGAGAAAGGGGACATAAAATGCTCAAATTTTCCTCAGGTTTCTTTTCTATACATTTAAGGAAGATTGTGTTTTTGAATTCTGATTCAGCGAGTGGGCAGGGTATGGTAGACAAGAAAGCGATACTCCTTTACCTCATGGCGTTTGTAACCACATTCATCACATGAGGCAAAGAGCCCAGGTTAAAATTCTAGAATACTCCTTTTACTTTATAAAAGGTTGAATAATCAGTTTCTCTAATTTAAAGGAAGAAGCATGACTTGTGCCTTTGCAAACCCTGTCTCTCTGGCTGCACTGCTCATTTGAGCATTTTCTAAGGTAATGCTTAATGGTAAACTTCTGTTGAGAGTGGCATTCCTATGATAAGCCACATACAATTATTCATGTGTCAATGAATATCTGGGTAGACTTAAAAAGGAATATTCTCTTGCTTTATTTGTGCAGGGTCAAAACTGAATCCTGAATCACACAGAGGAGCTGAAATGCAGCTGGTAAGTTCAAGTGCACTTAAGTCTTTAAGATGTTCAGTCTGGCTGATGTGTGCAAAGCATGTACTGGCAGATGGTATATATTCACTGACCATTAGCTTTTCTTAAATTACTTTTATCTGCCTCATCCATGGTTAGGTTCCTAACTAGTACCTCTCCATGACCTAAGCTTAGGAAATTCATTGAGTTTGTCATTCAAATACTCACTTGATTTTTCATTTTATAAAGCACTTTAGGACTTCTAGGATGCAGTTGTTGTTGTTGTTGTTGTTGTTGTTATTGTTGTTGTTGTGTGTGTGTGTATACACACATATATATGTCTATACATATGTGTGTGTATATATACATATATATGTGTATACATATACACATATATATGCATGACATGGTTAAACAGCAAATCCCCTCATGAGGCAGAGAGCAGACACCTTTAATCACAGCTGCAGCCACTGTGGGGTCCATCTGAAAATGTGTCACAGGTAGTAACCACTGACTACAGTCTTATGAGTGATGGGAGAGTGCTTCTTTCAAGTAGCACTCGGTTTGGAAGTTGTTCTCTCCCTGTAAAGAGCTATGGCCACCTGTAAAATTCTTTCTGCTGGAGTGAAGAAAGGATTTTCCAGTATGCACCCCATAGGCTCTTGCAGAAATGTAAGAGAGCTGCAGCTTCAACTTATACAAGGATCTTTGCATAAGCAAATGGGAATAGAAGTAGCTAGTACAGGTAAAAAATAAAATAGAGTTAATTAAGATTTCTTACTTAAAAATCAGAAATTGTTACTATTACAGTAGAAGAAATAGAGACTTCTGTGCAATTTCTTTATCAACCATAGTAGGAGAAAGCAGCTGGTCCAATATGGAACTGTGTCAAGAGTACAAGAATAGGACATGGTATATGCCAATACAGGACATTCTTGGAAGTAAACAGAGACCAAAAAGCCCAAAATGGTTAAAGGAGAAATGAGATGTAATTTCCATTAGCAAAATCTCAACAAAAAATTTCATTTTGTCAAGCTGCGCAGAGTGGCTCATGTCAATAATTCCTGCATTAGAGAGGTGGAGGCAGGAAGATCTTGAGTTCAAGGCAGATAGAAAGACGCTGTCTAAAAAAACAAAACAAAACAAACACACAAAAAACAGGAAAAAATAAATAAATAAAGAGCATGTCCTATAACAAGCAAAAGAAGCACAACCAATGTCAAAACTACATGTTGTTGTTGTTAGGTGCCATTGAGTCGGTATCCGACTCATAGGCGACCCTCATAGGGTTTTCAATGGCAGATTGTTTCGGGATTGCCTTGGGAGTGGATTGCCAGGTCCTTCTCCCATTTTTGTGGTGCTGGGAATTGAACTCGGGACCTTAGAGACTGCAGCACAGCACTCTACCAACTGAGCTAAATCCCAGCCCAAAACTACATAGTAATTATTTAAGTCTTCAAGCACATCTGCAGTCATACCACTGTGCTGTCCAATCCCTTTGGCTCTCAGAAGCTAAGCAAAGTCAGGCCTGGTTAGTTTTTTGATGGGAGACTACCTGGGAATACCAGGTGCTGTAGGCTTCAGAGAAGGATCCAGCAGCCCACTCTCAAAAAATAATCAGTCATTGAAAACCTTATGAATAGCAGAGAAGCACTGACAATAGTGCTGGACATGGCACAGTGTCAGGTAGTGTTTAATCTGTTGTACATAAGGTTGCCATGAGTCAGTCCCAACTCAACGGTATCTAACAACAACCTTCAAGCATTGTTAAAGAATAAAAATAAGTCCCACTTACTGAATGTCTATACAAATTAGTCCCACAGATATATCTGATGTTACCCAAACTAATCAAGGTATTAGCCCATTTTTTGGACTGAGGCTCAGAGATGCTAACTGACTGGATCCAAAGACACACAGCTAAATGGTAAAGCTGTATTTTGAACCCTAGTAGATCTGTCTCTAAAAATCAGCTTCTTTTTAATTCTACATGTTAGGCACTGAGTGAAAAAATCAAGACTCATGGACTTAGAAACTCATGGGTATCCCAGAACTTGAATTATGGACCAAAGAACCAGTGTTACTGTGGTAAGTGCTAAAGGTTAGGTAACCAAGGCCCAGAACAGGCTGTGTGTGATAGGTATCATCTTCCCTATCCACCTCTCTGGCTGACTCTGCTAGGGTGAAACCTATGGGACAATAGGATATGGGAGATAAGCATCAAATAGTGCCCAACACCCAACTGTGTTCCGTCTCCCCTCTAGATAGAGCACTTAAGCACTGTTGGGCTCTGTCTTCTCACCTGGGAAGTGAAAAGGTTGGAATAAAATGGTATTTCCCAAAATGTATTCCACAAAGCACTTGTCCCAAAAGATACTCTACAATAAAAGAGTTCTGCAGTTATATTCACATGGAAAATGCAGCAGGGAAGAAAATAATTCAACTCCGTTTAACCTAGCATTTCCCCAAAATTATCTTGTCATAGGAGGCCTTTCCTTATAACCTGGGTCATAGCATTACAGAATAGATCCAGAATGTGCCAGCCTAGAGTATCTGTAAATTACAGCACTAATTTTTAATGATTCCTCAACGAGAAGACTTCTACTAGTACCTACAAGTGCCCAGTGCTTCTGACATTATAATAATTTTTCCTAATTACTATTCCTTAAGAGTTTATTTATGTGTAGGTAGTATATATTTATATTTGGTTTAGTATTTGTTAATTGAATATACTGTCCTTATATACTAATTTATGACATCCTTTAATATAATTTTAAAATTAGCAATGTCCTAGTGTATTTCTGTTGTAAAACCTTTATTTGAAGAGCAGATACAGAGCATTGTATTAAGGTGGAGAAATCAACACAGGCTTTTACTAGGCTGCTAAAAATAATTCCAGATAAAGATATAATTCATCTCAAAGCCTTCAGTAATTTAACAAACAGAGTTTTTGTAAGCATAATCATTCTCATTTTATAGTCAGAGAAATTAAAGATAGCGAGATCATTAACTCAGCAAAGTATCCGTGTCCAGTGCAGCCATGTGGTAGAAATGCCCACACCCCTCTCAACTGAACTTGAACTAGGTCCAGCATATGTTTTGCTTACAAACCAACTATGAAACTGGCAACCAGAATAGCTTTGGGGAAAATCTGAATAAAATAGGCAGCCTTCAAAACTCCAAGACAAAAGTTTATTTGGTTATAAATATGATAAAGTTATACAAAACAGATCTATTTTTAAAATTCCATAGAAAAATTATATACATTATAAAGAAAACAACGTATTAGATTTTCCTCCCTCTTTGAATGTCATGTTTCCATTTGAGGAAAAAAGATAGAAACAAATAACCTATAGCCAACTTAAGATGCAAACACAGCATCCTGTTTGATGTTTAATTGCTCCTGGCAAGAAGAGGTAAAAATCAAAATCAGAAATAATCACAAAGAGGAAGAAAGTAGACCATGATGGGTTTGGGGAAAAGGTAACTTCATCAGTGAATTTTGTTACATGAGTCATTAAGAAGAGAAAATTTTCTCTCTCTTTTATCAAATATCAAATGTTAAGTAGTGTAGTTCCCGGTATATTTAATGTACTAGAGAATGTTTTCCTCCCCAAAGTTTAAGAATTTCTAATTTTTCAATGTTTAATATCTCTTCCTTCTATAAGTAACTTTAATAAAAACTTTTGACTTTCTGAAATAGGACCATATTTTATCTTTATAGTTTTTTCTATTATATTTTTCTATATTTTTCTATATTTTCTATATTTTTCTATTTTTCTATTTTCTATTATATACATAAATTTAGGAAGATCAAAGAAGGATACTATGAGCATCATAGTACCTACCACTGATTATGTTATTTCAAATGTGATTTCTTGGACTATAAACAAAAATTGTTTTGGGGAAAGCAGGAAATCCCATATTTCTAGTAAATACTCAACAGACAGGAGTCTGCATTACAAGGAACTTAACTACCCAGCTTGTACATGCACACCTTTGATTGTCCCAGGGGATTTTCACAGCAGAATGTGAATCCCAACCTGGTCTTCCTTCCTCAGCCAGCGTTTCCCAGTGTGTCTCTATCCCCTATTCCATTATAGTTAGTATGGCTAAAATTTTACTTAATCCTCTCCCCAAATAGCTGTGGGTTAGCTCAGTTGTTAGAGTGCTGCACTGCACTTTCTGAAAACCCAGGTTCAATCCTCAGCACTTCAAAAATGGGAGAAGGATGTGATAATCCACTCCCAAAGCAATCCTGGTAACAATCAGCCATTGAAAACCCTATGAGGGTTGCTATGAGTCAGACCCTACTTGATGGCACCTAACAACAACAAATCCCCCAAATAATAAGAATTCTATGAAAATCAAAAAGGCATTCAAAATTCTAAAGAATGCTAGGCTTAGATAGTGACCTACTGAAGAGACTGTAGGGGGCCTCACAGTTGTTTCCAGAGTTAGCATTAGTTACCAGAAGGATCAGGAGTGAAGCTATCTCTCCATCTAGACTTCCATACCGATATGGCCTTCTCCATCTCCTGGGGGTATACTGTGTGGCTCGAATGAGGTAATGTACAGGTAACATGTATGAATATGTTTTGAAAGTTAGAAATTCTTATACAGGCAGGCTATTTTCTACAATGCTGCTTCTCACATTAAGGTATCTCCTGTGGGTTCCTTTTCTCTCTATGCTTTTTGTTTGGAACAGCAGACACTAAAACAGTGAGATTGAAGTGGACTCTAACACACATTGCAGTGAATGATGTTACACATTGCCAGGATCTTCCCTTTAGGACCTAGGCAATCACTTCCAAGCTGCCAGGAATGTTGTCTAGTGGCTCACTGCAGAGGACTTCCTGGGGAACTGCCTTTGCCTGAGGATAGCTGTTTCTCCCAAAGTCATTTCCTTTCCTGGGCAGGAGGGGGGCCGTAGACGGTGGGTGGTGGGGGTGGGCAGACTTGATTTTGCTTTATGGACTGCAAAACCTAAAATACTTACTATCTGCCCCTTTGTAGAGAAAGTGTGCTGATTCCTGAGTTCCAACCTTCATTCAACCAGTTGCCTTAATCCATATTCATTCTCCAAAAGAGCCATACTCCAGGAGCGGCCACCACAAAATATTATCCTTCACCTTCATTCACTATGGAACACCCCTTCCTCCTACACTTTTCTATTTGGTATAATTTAAGTTATGTAGAATCCATGCCTTGCTGATCAAGTTTTAATGGAGATTAGAAATGGATTCTCATTTGCTTAGTTATATTTAAGATATGTGCAGTGGCTAAAATATTTTGGAGATATTCCCCATGCTTGAAGAGAATCAGAGGATATTAAGGCTCTAACAAGCCTTGTTGCCTATACCTCTGGGGCAAAAGGCTTGATCCAAAGTGTCCCAAGATGAGCCTTTGGATGTAAGAGTCATAGATGCCTGATGCTGACTGTGAGAGAAACGGATCTGGCTTCTAGATCCATGCCGTGTTTCCACTGGTGGAACTTCCACACAAGCTATGGGGTGGGGGGTTCACCTAAAATAACAGAGAACTGCGACTTCGACGTGCTTATAGACGGGCCGAATGAACTATTTGGGGATGACTGATTAATAACTAGCTGGATGTATGGCAGCTTTCTGTCTGAGAGCTTGTTTTCATTATAGCAGAACAGTAAGGCTTTGAGAGTTTTGCAAAGCTTCACCCACCTTTAATCATTTCTGACTTCCATTGCCTGCCAAAGAGAATCTACATTCAGATTTTGTATGTACATTCAGATTTTGGGTTAGACTATCTGCAGTATGGCCTGCAGCCCCGCTACCCTGGTGTCTGATCCCATCAGATCTCAGAAGTTAAGCAGGTTCAGACTGGGTTAATAGTTGGATGGGAAATCACTTGGGAATGCCCAGTGCTGCAGGCTTGGGAGAAGGACCTGGCAGCCTACTCCCAAAACAATCAGCCATTGAAAACCCTATGAATAGTAGAGCACTAATGATAGCTGCCAGCATGGCACTGTTTCAGGTAGTGTTTCCCCTATTGTACATAGGGTTGCTATGAGTCAGACCCAACTCAACAGCACCTAACAACAACATCTGCAAGCATGATCCACTATACTGAATGGAGACTTTTGGTGAGAGAAACACTGTCTTAGAGGCAGGCAAGGTGAAATAGGGTCTAGAACCTCTATACAGGAGATACTCTAGGCAAATTTCTATTTGCCAAACTGATCAATCCCCAACACTTTAAGGTGAATGTCCAGAATTGTCATGAAAGGAAAAAATAAGACAGGAAAATATCTGATTTGCTTTTAAGTCAGAAGGTGGTGTTTCACTTACCAATAAGTTTTACATATAGGCAAGGCTTAAGAGTCTCTCGTCTTTTAGTTGAACTTCAAATAAGTACACGATTTCTTTCTCCCCTGCCAGTACTCACTTAAGAGTCTCTGTGCCTCTTCAAGTTCCACCAACAGTGCCAAATCTCCTTAACTATACTTATACTCTAGAGGCAACTCTAATTAAAGATGGAAACATTAGGCACAGCTGCATTTATACATGAACAAGCAAATAGAGAAGCAAAACAGCTCATTAACAGAAACCTGTAGGCTGAGATAACAACATAACCATCAGTCAAAAAAAGAGTCTGTCAGTTCTAGACTTCAACAAAGCACCTGGCATGCAGCCGCAGTTGGACACACTTCACCTGGATCATCACCTTGGGCTTCTACAGCTTCTTTGCTCCCAGAAGGTTAAAATGACTGAATAGACAATGCCTCATGTCTACTTATCTGGGAAGAAAGGGAGACACTGGTATTGACAACCTAATAGCACCATCAATTCAATTTCTGCTGCCTTTCTGTAAAAGCATCAATAAGAGTTCAATCCAGGCTCATCTGGATCTGGTCTTCTGGTAATGGGGTTATACAGCAGTATTGACATTGCACACACATACCCTATATTCACACATTCTTCATAATCTATTGGCTTCAAAAAGGTATCAGGACTTAATCAGAATATAATTCAGATTAAAGTGAATTTACATTTAGCAATTTGAATGTGCAGTTTCTCAGGAGTTACAGAGAGATCATCCAATCTCTTTCCTAACTAAAGCTTTTATTTCTAGCATCTTAAAAATTCTAGCAGAGGTACTAGCGTGTGTGTGTTGGGGGGCTGTCTTGTCTCAACATCTGTAAAGTTTTGCAAAAGTGAATGACATAGTCAATTCCCAGAATGGAAATACTTGTCTTAAGTTCCAGGATTTTCAAACGGAGCCATGAGAAACATTGAAGGTTTCACAGAATTGCCTCCAGGACCTCAAAGGGAGGCAAGGAAGGACTGAAGTGCTCATTCTCAGTTTTTAAAGACAATATCTATTTTATGTGGAGTCTTCAGGACATTTGAAGAAAGGGTTTCACAGGCCTGCCCAGATTGCTATTTGCAATGCATTACAGATGTAATAAAATCTTGACAGTTTTTCTATTGGTTAATCATTTACCTTTTCAAAGCACTTAGATGTTAGATCCTGTGGCTGAGATGTTTTGAGTCCTCAGCAGGCAGCTATGTCTCAAAATCCCCAATAGTGGGCACTGTGTCTGATACAGAATAGCGTCTCAATGTGTTCTGAAGAACGTTAAGAGCAACAACGATTGCGTTTGGTTGATATTTGCCTTTTGGTTGATATTTGCATTATTTTTAACTTACGTTTAGCCATGTCTGAATGACATCACACAGTGCTTAGGTCACCCCTGGCTGCCTTACCTATCTGACTCTGCAGACACATAAACATCGACCCATAATCTGCTTTTAGAAATGGGAGTGAATTCTGTGGGTGCAACTCTTTACCATAGGACAAATGAGAAAACTGCAATAGCAACCATGTAATAGTAACCAGTTCTGACAGACAGAAGTGGACTAGGAGAAGAACGGCCACCACTCTGGTCTGGAAGATCAGCTCAACAAAGCAGAGTCGGATCTCAGTGTAGCTCCAGCTGAGCAAAAGGCCACTTTCCCTGAGCTCAGCCTCAGGGCTCAGTCCCCCTGGGTCTGGCTTGAAGAACCTCCATCTTACCACTGGGCCAACTGTACAGCTCACTCTTCTGCTGGCCCCTGCTGCGTACCTCAGGAGACATATGGTAAACACGCACGACATACTTGAAGTATGATTTTATTACAGATGCTTTCATTTTATCATTTAAGTAAATGTTACATTAAATGTGTGGATACTTCTGATTCTATTTTTCCATTATGAATGACAAAGGATGTGCAGTTGAGGAGAAAAACTTGATGTTCACAAAATATCTGGTTCCTTATAATTTCAAATTTCCATAAATAAATAGAAAAATCCATCCTGCCCCCTGCTGACAGACTAATATTCCTAGAAATCCAGTTCAAAATCTACCTGTGTCCACAGTATCTTCTGAGTTGGGTCCCAATTCCTACCTAAGGTGCTAGACCCTTATCTAGCTTTCCTCGGGTGGGGATACCCAGATGGGCACTGCACAATCACAGAATGTGTTGTGTACATCCTAATGATTATAAAATCACTGAGACAATTTTTCTGGTATGTGGCAATAAAGCGTCAAGAGCTACCTGGTCTGACATGCACACAGACTCCTTTTGGTCCATGGTGAGCTGCCTGCAGGTAGCCTCACGCTGGGCCTTACAAATCCCAACTTCTTAGGCCCGTGTGCCAGGGGTGAGTGCTTGGACACTGGGGCCAGAGGTCCTGTGTTTGTGCCTAGGGTGACCTTCTAGTCTCTGAGGGGCCTGGGGCCAGGGACTTACATTTCTCTGAGCCCCTAAGTGTCTGGCCTGCAGCCACACCTCTGTGGTGTCAGATCCCATCAGATCTTAGAAGCTAAGCCGGGTCTGGCCTGGTTAGTACTTGGATGGGAGACTACCTAGGAATACCAGGTGCTATAGGTTTGGGAGAAGGACCCGGCAACCCACTCCCAAAAATCTGCCATTGAAAACCCTATAATAGCAGAGAAGCAGTAACAATACTGTTTTGCCTGTTGTGCATAGGGTCACTATGAGTCAGATACCGACACAAGGGCACCTAACAACAACAACTAATTGTCTGAGAGGAAAATTGTCTGAGAGGAATACTCACTTGTGCCTCATGGGGTGGGTTTCAGATTAAATAATTCACAAATAGTGCTTAGGCCAGGCTGACTGCATAGTAATAAGAGATCTTTATGCTGCTTGCTCCCTGTTCTTTGTCTGTGACCCTCTGACAAGGTATGGGTGTTTGTGTGCTTTATTGTGAAGACCTCCTTAGCCTTTATCAGATTTTCAAAAGGATACAGGATCTACCTCCCTATTTCCTCATCCCCATACACACACAAAAAAAGAAATTAGTCAGTAACCACCACAGAGACTTCAGGGCCTGTCTCTATATCTTCCTATTCCAAACATTAGGATGGCACATAATATGCCCTCACTAAATAGCCATTGATTTTATTTGAAAAACAAAAATAAGAATCAATATCTATAAAACATGGAAGAAAAGTAAAAACCTGTTATGTTTTTAAAAACTAAATTACTTTGAAGTCCTTTGTGAAGGAATTTGCCCCATAAATCCTAAAGACATATTATTTTAAGAAATAAGTAACTGTCAGGGGGCTGTAAATTCCATGGAATTTTATATCTGAATTAAAATAGTATCTGGCTTTTAATTTTATTTTACAAGGTTGATGTCTCCATATCCTCAAAAAGAGCCATCGTACTTCTGCTCAAAAAGCCATTGCCTAATTGATTTTACCAATCCCTATATTCCCTTCCCTCCAACACAGACTGCAGCAACCTGGTTAGAAGACCACTCCTGGAGGTTGCTGGGGCTGCTTCCTTCCCTGTCAGGGGCCAGGGTTTCCTCTCATTCTCTGCCTGGGGTCTGCACAGGGCAGCGACCAGCCCCAGCCACTTCTTGCCTCCATCTCCTATAATCCACTCTCTTTTAATATTCCAAAGGTGACCCTCGACTGTCCTTGAATGCCTTGCCAATTCAAAAGGCTTATGAGCTTTTAAGACGAGTAGAGATAACATAATTTCAGGGAGATGGGGGTAGGGACAGAGGGAGAATGTGATTGGAAAGATTAGCTAAATCTTCCCATTCCTGGGGATTTGGGCTTTCACAAATACAGGAACTGGGAGGTTTGCATTTTATGGGTCCTCTCCACCCCAATGGCTGTCTTTATTAACTCCTGTTTAAAAATACCCTGCACATTTGTTTCTGACTCAAACTGTAAACAGAAGCTTACCTAAATATTTCTTTAAATCCCTGGACTTTGAAATTGAGGGCAATTTAAAAATGAGGCCCATCTTTATTAATAGTTATCAGTGCCCTCTTTGGTTTGCGTGGATTGGAGAGAGCTCTGATTCAGGGTCTGCTCAAGACAAAATATCAACAAATATTCATTTATTTTTGTTTATAAGTGTTGGTGGGGTAGAGAGTAATAAGTCATTATGCAACTATTCAATTTGCTTACACATTCATCATCTTACATATTTTACAGAATGATATAAACTAGAGAAAAAAGGAATTTTAATTAATATGTAATAAAAATCGTATGCAACAAGTATTTATTGATTGTTGATTATATACAAGGTGCAATGCTAGAGATTGTGGTGAATGGAAAGATAAATATTTGCTACCATTAAAAATTTCACCCCCTGGTATATCTCTAAACAGGAAAGTGAGGAATGGTATTCAGCACCTTCAATATGCCTGTGAAGATTTTCTTTCAGTTATAATATTTTCTTGTTACTTTTTACCTTCTTTCTCTGTAAAATGATTCTATGACATGTTTTAAGTATGTGGATGAGAAGCCCACATACATACACACACACATTTTTCTTTGATGTACTGTTTTGACCTCATTCTGGTGCTAATGAATAAATGTATTGCTCCACCCAGCAAGTCAGAACTAGGATGTTCTTTGTTTAATTCTTTATTTTAGGGAAATAATTAACAACTGCTGAGACATTATCTCCCACTCTGAAAATCACACCAAAACAAGGTATCCCTACAGGCATTCCTGGGGTTGCTGGCAGTCAAAACCTGTGCTGATAACGTAGCAATGAAGTATTTGACTTGCTATTGGTTTTCACTGGGTATTTTTTTTTATTAGAAATTTTTAATGTACATCATAATGTGATTCATTTTGACATGCTTTTCGTTGTGACAATTTTCATATATGCAATTTGATAAGCATTATACATATAGGTTACCCCTTACCCTCCTCTATGTTTCCCCCCTCCCCCCTTCCTATCTAAGTTTCCCATCCAAGTCTTCTCTATCTTTTACTATATAG